>CBVK0101491367.1:0-13061 GCA_900067695.1 Picea abies
GAGTTCCACTACTCATGGTTACTCATCCTCATTGCACTTATGGGGTGGCAGGAACCTGCATACACTATGTTCTTTCCAAAGACAAGAAAATGTGGCACATCACACTACATGTCACTGCGAAGCACAACAGATCCCAAGGTAAATAAATTCAACAACAACATGTTTTCTCAGTACTTAATAGATATCCAAAACATATTGGTGGATACATGGAAGATCTCCCCAGAAACTGTCCATGAGTTTGGACAGATAGTGAATTTCCATGGGTCACATCACAACATGTGGCTGTAGGCAAAGAAGGATCCAACCAAGGAGTGGTTGTAGATGAATCACTGTGTGACAATGTAGGAAATCCACATGGAGGTCCTATCATGGCCCGAGGAGTGGAAAGTTCTAGAGATTCCAAGAACAATGCCAACAACACAAATCTAGATGTAGGGTAGGAGGAATGGTGCTAGCCAAAAAAAGAAGACAATAATAGGCATAGTGGGGGCAAGAAAATCAATCTGAAAGAAAATAAGGACACAAAAGAAGTCACAACGTGGTCCTACACAGGGTCCACCGGCCATAGAGTAGGCACCAAGAGGATCGATAGGATAGGTGAGCACAAACAAAGACACAAGAAGTCTCAATGGAAGAAGGAGAAGGGAAGGATACCGACATGGATACATAGATGCCAGAATCATTTGAACCACTAGAGGCCCAAGGGAAGAGAACAAGGGAGAAGCCAAGTGGTTCCAGAAAGAATTCCAAGGCCCACAAGAAGCCCATGGAAACATAATTGACACAAGATGATGTGTATTTGATAGCCATGATAGTAGAGGATCAAATGTCAGACGTGTGGGAGAACGCTGAGAACCAAAAAGCTTCAATTTTGGAGAAAATATAAGAGGTGAAAATTGCGTTGGAGCAATTAAAGGTCAAAACAGAGAAGCAATAGCAAAGGACAACAACTCGAGCGAAAGCAGTGGTACCAATGGGCGAGACAGTGCAGATCACAACGTAGGGGAGTGTAAACTTTAGGATTACCCCTGACATGTTGTTCATGGATGAGGAGACAATGCAAAGGTTGCTTCCCAAGATTCCAACTAAAGCATTGTATAAATTACAAGTGAGCGTTGCGCAGGAGGTTCAGTCCAGAGCAAGGTCAGATGTGACGAACTTACAATTGGTGTAGGAAGAAAAAACCTCACTGAAGGAGGCACTTAGCCAGGAAGGGCATGAGAGAAATCTAGCACAAGCCATCCTCGACAACGCAAAATTGGAAGAAGCATATTCTGAAGAGAAGATGAGGAAAATAGCACAGGCCCTGGCGTAATATAAAGAGCAGATCAAGGAACTAGAGGAGCACGCAGTACCTATGACTACTCCAATAGTCCAAGCACAAAGAGAGAAAGACGCGACATAAACTGCAGAAATAATTGCGCAGAACATACATAGAGTGGCATAACTGTTGGAAAAGAGTGACCATCTATGGACACAACTACTAGAGGATGGGAGCCTACAAGAGATGCAAGGAAAGGAAGATAAATTGCATGCAATAATGGCATATGTCAAGCAACGACATAGGAAAATGTCACTTCTAGAGAATATCAAGACTGTCATAGAAATGAAGAACCTTCAGGCAAAAGAAAAAGAGGTGCAGGCATAGAAGATCGCATGACGGGCTTAGTTGGAGCCCCTACAAGAAAGCCAAAACAATTGGTCATGGAAGTCGTCACAACAAAAGTGTGCCTCAAACAAATAGGATTGGAGGGGGGCAAGATCTTACGACCACCAGTCACCGCGTAGGTGGTCGAAGCCATGTTAGTAAGAAGCAGTGAGGCTCAGGAGCAGTGCCAATGGATAACAGATATGTACGAAGCACTGACACAAGCAGTGGTAGACACTGGAGTTAGGAAGTGACTCAGGATGAGTCACGATGTTAGTGTTGGGGTCCTGTTGGGCGTAGGCCCAGTTTTGAGGAAACACAGCATGTGCAAGGCATATGCACATGTAGGAAAAGCAACACGTGCAAGGAAGATGCACATGTAGGAAAAACAACATGTGCAAGGAAGACACCCATGCAGGAAAAGCATCACGTGTAAGATAGACGTGCATGTGGAAGAGGAAAGCATGTGAGGCATGCACGCAATAATACCCAACCATGTTAGGGTTAGGGTTTTGGTAAGAGGATGTAATGGATGGTAAGACAAAAACATGTATAAGTAGGTACCTAGGAGGTCTAGGTGGGGGTTCGTTGTTCAAATATGGCTTGAGTTTTGGTCAGTGTTACTATGTTGTTCGAAGAAAAAATAACTGTAAGTCTGATCGGTTGTGTAAGCTGTTGAGATGAAGAGAGGAAAGAAGGTGGATCTTGAGGGTCAGATCACAGGCTAAGGAGCCTGGTGTGACCTAGTCCGCTTCATTGTATATCTCGACCTGTTTGAGGAGAATTGTAATGCGCGAGACACTGTAATTTTGGAAATACCATAACAAAAGAGCAGAGCAACCAAATATTTGTGGAAGTATCCCAGGAGGGGTGAACCACGGTAGATCATGTGTTATGTGATTGAATATTGTGTATTTCCTTTACTATCAATGGTTAGATGTTAGACAAATGTGTGAATGACTAGTTAGATCTGATACTTTACATGCATGAATAAGAATGATAGAGTATTCAATATAAGCTGAATGTTAAAGTAACTAATGAAGATCATAGAGTTTAATCCCAAATGTGATAGATAAATATGCATGGAATGAGAAAAAGGGGAATTATCATTTTGGATAAGAGGAGTGAGGATTTGATGACGCTATAAATTGAATGAACATAATCACAATTAACATTGTTGTAAATCATAATTTTAGGTGTTGTGATGTTAAAAAGGTTCATTTTTTTCATATTCATACATAAACTTAATCAAGAACATACAAACTAGAAAATTTCACCAAGATTAATAGAGTTTTTAACCATGAACATAATCATTAAATAGTTTTATGTGAAACTAAGAAAAACTATGCATTATTTTTATGATGAATTGAACCAAACTTGTACAAGATTGATGGTTTGTTGAGATATTTACTTCAATTCTTACTTGTGTGTTTTGTTCCCATTATCTATTGTATTAGTTGGGATGTCATGAATTACATACTAAGTGATTGAGAGGCCCACCAATGGGCTGAAATAATAATCATATTAGATACCAAAGCTATAACCATGTCATGAATTTTAACAAGTAAACACATAACATTATGAATGCAATAAAATAACTATGAATCAACATGTTCGATACTGATAGTTAGATGGAATATGTGAACATGAAAAAAACAAATTTAACCTAATTTATTTAGGTTTTCTCAATGTCTATTGTTTGCTCTTAGAAATTGACATTCATCAACTCTTTTATAATTAATATTACTGATAATCTCCCAATGTAATTACAATTTACGTCCATAACCTATGATTAATTGTTTTGGCTTTTAACAGATCCAAGAGTGGAGGAAAAGATAACAAATGAAATAGAAATATGAAAACAGTCAAAAGAAAAGGTAACAAAGAAAATGGCATTATGATGAGTGTGGGATTCAAAAACTTGAAGTATGTAAACCAAAAGTGATGCCAATTCTCATATTGACAAGAATCAACAATGCTCATCTCACATTAATTCAAGTGGGGTTTCACAAAGACAAGATGTTTAAGTTTCTTTGGGAAGATTTCATTAAGTGACACATAAATAGTGCATACAACAATATGGTGGCAAGATATTTATCTAGGTGTGTGTTATGTGATGGATTTAATGTTATGGAAGGGTACACCATATCGGGGAATAGATAAGAGTCAACTATATAATAGAGATGATTTTAGTCTTTAGATGTCAACGACAAGTATTGTGTGACGAAGAAAGGCTCATTGACCAACCAAGCATTGTAAGTGAGTACATTGATGGGTTATTGAAAACATGACCCTTCTTTTGATATTATATATATTTTTTGCCCTTCATAAATGACAAGTGATTTCAAACATACACATTTTTTTGAAGGGTGTAAATTTTCAATTACCCTTCTAGAACGGGTTTGAACCCCTTGGAAAGGATAAGAAGGGTTCAATTTTGTTCACTATTACCGAGTAGTACTTGGAGTGTTCATATATTAATGCATGTGTTCCTTTATTGCATAGAAGAGTCAATTTAAGGTTATACTATTTGATGTTTATCAAAATAACTTTTAAGGTTATACTATTTGATGTGTTTATCAAAATAACTTTTAAGGTTATACTATTTGATATGTGTTTATCAAAATAACTTCCCTTATTATGTAACCAATGTATACAATTTATTCATTATAATCTTTCATATGATGTAGTGATCATGTGCAAGTCAATGTTGAATTGTTGTGATATTATGTTTTATCAATTCCAAAGAAGAGATCATAATATTTATGACAGAATGCTAACTAGTGGTTCCATGAGCTCACATATATTTTTTTAATTGACATGGCCAAACTTTTATTATGAGAGGACGACACATGAATAAGTACAAGATGATCAAGTTTTTCCTGTCAAGACTATGAATTATTCTAGATAAATGACTTTTTAGCACATAATATTATCTTATTCATGTGTTACTAGTGTAAACAATTAATTCAAATTCATCTTAACATTATACAACCAACATTTAAAAATCTACCAAATCTATAAACTAACATAGATTTTTTTTATTAATTTATAATTTTTGTTATATATGATAATCAAGATGAATTTAAAAAGTATAAGCATACAATGTCCTTCACACAAATCTTCAAGAAATCCACCTAAACGGTAGAGCACTTTGCTTTCTATTGACACAAAACTAAGAGTAACATATTCCTATACATATCGACTAAGATTAGATATGGGGTTAATGTACCTTGACACAAAGGTTCACCATTTCTTCTTGCACTTTGCTCCTCCACCTAAAATCTAGAGCACTTCATTTTCTATCAACACAAACACTAAGATTGGCATTTGCCTATGCATATTAACTAAGAATAGATATCGGGTTAAGAATATATATGGGGCTAATATGTATGGACACAAATGTTCACCATTTCTTCTTGTACTTTATCTTCACATAATAATGAATTATTCGATTCATTGTTTGGTTTTGTTTTTATTTGTAGGACTACTTTGGAAGCTTATCCTAGGGAGGAGTTGAAGTTGTGTAGAAATCCTCTTTAAAAAAATGTACAAGTGAACTACTTACTATGTAAAAATGTTCAAGGTTTAAACGTTTACTCAAAGGGAATTGCTCTCATAGTGTTGCTTCAAGGCGATGACACACAACAAGATACTTATTCAACAAGTGAGACAAGGAAGGTGAACGATGAACGGTGAATGGTGAAGGAGTGTTGTCTCTTTATGGATTTAGAACAAGTATAACGGTAAGGAGTTTTTATAGAAGCGATGAACTATCTCGTAGTCATAACAACACGGTGAATAATATGAGAGAGTTGTGTCTTTATGGATTCAAAATGTGGAGTTTTTTTTGTAGAAGGAAATCCACAGATGTAACTCTTCCATCACCAAAAAAAACTTGATGGTGATAAGAGTAAAAGGCCATGCATCTATATCTTGAATATCCGAATGATAAGAGTTGAAGGTGGTGCATCTAAATGTATGAATACTAAGATCTAGAGGCAATGCATCTACATTTATATATGCACTTATGAAAAATATATGTGCATGATTTAATTTTGGATATGCATTAAACTACAGTACCACCTATTAAATTACGTAATAATGGTCAATAGAGTTTACTCTATTAAATTATGTAATGATGGTAAGGAGAGTTTTGTTTTGGAGATTCTTATTAATGTTGAAGCAATATATAACATTACTTGACTTCTTCGTGTGTAGCATTAAAGGTTTTACAATTTCTTTGTTCTATAGGTTCAAATATAAAAAATGATATGGGAAATGACTCCATGTAGCATTAAATATTTCTAGAATTTCTATGTTTTCTAAGTTCAAACATAGAAAATTATATGAATAATGAAAGTCACCTAAGGATGAGGCTAAACAAAATTAAAAATGACTTCATCTTATGTAGCATTAATTATTTTTACATTTTTTATGTTCTCTAAGTTCAAACATAGGAAGGAAATTACATGGTAAATGATATGGATAATGAAATTCACCTCACAATGAGGTCAAATAAGATTAAAGGTGACTTCATTGGTGGGGATAAAGTTTGTACAATAACTTTTGGATAAACCTAGTTATTCAAACGTAGGAAGGAAAATGACATGGGTAAAGATATGAATAATGAATGTTACCTTGGGATGAGGCCAAATAAGACTATAAATGACTTCATTGGTGAAGATAAATTTTGTAAGGGAAATCATTTTTTTCCCCAAAATATGACAAGAATAACTTTGTATTGGAGTTATAGATATCAAATGTTAACCTTGCATGATATAGTTGTTGTGGGGGTATTTGAGGGTGCTAAATCCATTTTTTCATTAAAAACAACAATTTCATCAAATCCAAAATTCTAATTTTGACAAAGATTGATAGACATGATTTTGGTGATAGCAAATTAAAAAAAATTGAAATGTAGAATGTTTATCCCTTTTATTTTATATATGACTATATGTTTATAACAAATGTTATGTATTGATAGGGTATATAATTGAATTGATGAGTAATACAAGAAAATCCTATCATTGTCCAACTTTATCTACTTTACAAGTAGAAAAACCATATATGCCACCTATATATAATTTGCAATATTCAATGAGATTAAAGCACAAAAATGTCCAACTTTATCTACTTTACAAGTATAAAAACCATAAATCAACACAAGTAAAAAATGGGGGAAAAGAGAGGATATTATACTAACAAGAAGAAAGAGATACTTGAGAAAGATTCATACTTATGAAGTGATGTGATGGCTCCAAGTCCATTTTCCTCGTAATTCGATCCTCTTCAAGGTTCTCTTATGTCTAATGGTCCTTAAATATTCACCGATTCTCTTCTCTTCAAACCTCCATAAATAATTTTACCCATAGAAGGAAGGTTACAAATAGGGAAACCTTCTTAATGTTAAAAAGATAATATCAATAGCTCCTATCGAATGCCAAGATCAATGATCCAAAGGTCACAATGCCATAAGTTTGATACATCCACAACTAAAAGATGAATATGATCCCCCTATTAAGGATAGTCTCTTTTATCTTTTCTAGGGAATTTGTATCATTAATGTGGTCTATTGCTTGAATAATCCCATAAAATTAAGCATATATGTGCACCATGGTGATTAAGAATGACGAAATCAAAATAGGAAAGTGTACTTCCATGATTTATGGACATTGGGATTTGCAAAAATAATCAATCTTAACCCATTCAACATATGATAGTGTGTTTGCGTACATTAAGAACATTGGGATAATGCAAGTGATCAAGTTTGACTTAATCAACATAGAAGAGTGTGATTTCATAAATTAAGCACATTGGGCTTTTCTTAAATGATCAAGCTTGACCTAATCAACATAGGAGACACAAACATAATGTTTTGATCTTTTCATGGAGCATATGTGGTGATCAATGGAAAATATTATGCACATTATTTATTTTGAATTTTTCAAGGGGTGTGCATGGTGCTCAAGGGAAAAATTTTCCTACATAATCATTGTTGAGGTTAATTAATGATTGATTCCTCTTTCAAATTCCACATTATAGTGTTTTTTTTTTAAATTTGAAAGAAAATGTCTTGTGGTGACAAAAGTGGATTATTAATAGATGCCCCCTAATATATAAGGTCGGTAAAGTATTGCATGGCCAAAATATATTAATAATTTTCTTTAATAGATTGGAATTTTGAAAGCTTATGAGGAAGTCACCAATCAAATATACAACAAGGAAACCTGATGTAATTGTCCAATAAAAGGAAAAAGTATCATTATTTATTTCATGAGTTAGTAAGCCACATGCTCTTATATGAGTAAAGTCAAATACAACATATGAGTGGCTCATGACTCAACAAAAATAGGAAGGACATGACACAATACATCATATATGTAGATGGATCCATGGCTCAAGAAAAATATACCATGTTAAAGTACATCAATATAAATCCTCCAACATCGGTGGTATAATTTCACCAACATACATCATGCAAATTGAAGAAGATGAATCCCCTAAATATGAAAGGGATTTCAAAAGGTTTGGAAACTCAAATGATGGCTGAAAATAGCTCCAAATCAAGGTTCCAATGCTAGATAAAAAGAACCATAAATAAATTTTATTTGAAAAAATATGGAACTTGAACACCACCGAGTATGTTTTTTCTACATGTGATAATGGTATGAATTCAAACATGGAAGAAATGATCTAGTTAGAAAATAATAATTAAAGTCCATGCTAGACATGAGGTAATCCACCATAGTGAAAATGTGAACTAAGGTAATGGCATGATATTAACAGTGTGAATACATCATCGGAGTTGAACACTGAAAGGAACCATTATGTTAGGGACCAATGATGATAATATACTACCTATTGTGAGAATCTACCATTGAGGAAAAAGGAACTTAAGGTACTAAGCCTCTATATAAAACTCCTAGAGAAAATGCATTTAATTCAATAGGAGTATATATATTAGAGGGGCAATGATGCATCCTTAAACCAACATGAGGAAATAAGATAGTCAATGGATTATCAAGAAAATATACTTAACTCGACAAATTTTTCCAAGCATGGAAAAGGTGGTAGAAAATGTAACGTAACCAATCCCCAATCGGGTCATGCCACTTGCTAAAACGACCCAAACAAAATTTCTAATACCAATTTTAAATGTGTAAATAACATACACAACATGACATTCAAGCTTACACAATGGACCATGATAATTAAAAACATAAATGCAATTTCTTAACTGTGTAGTGCAGTAACTAAATGCATACAACATTATTCAATCACTTAAATATATATTTGAATGCATCATTCTTCTCACAACAAGCAATAATAACCAAATATATCTCATAGTAAATTGCACAGCTACTATATCAACATTATACATGAATAAACACAACAAATAAAACACTTATCTTATAAAATTTGTAGCCCACTGTAGAGGACGTACATTCCTCCCAATCGTAGGCTTGTTGTTCCATATCTCAATAGAAATCCATTGCCAAGATGGGGCTATTAATCCACAAGAGACGATGGTCCCTAAGGCTGGATAATGTCCCCCACTCAACAGTGAATTCTAACAACAAATTCCAATCGACCAACTCTTTTCCCCTCAACCTGCATAACCCAAGGGATGGAATCCCCCCTTCACTGCTCATAGTCCCTCATCCCTTTCTACTCCCTTCCAGGGCTTCAAGCATAGGTTGGACAAGAATTCTACTTGCTAGGACCTCGAGAATTCTATAGTTGTAACACAAATTCACCCAGTAGCAAAACATGTGTTTCCTTGGTGAATTTACAACAACATGTTACTCTCAGGAACAAAGCCTCTTTCTCCATGAATTTTCAGTTCCAAACAGCTTCCAAACTTCCCAAAATAGCTACCTTCAATCTTTAACACTTAGAACTCCATTTCTAGCCAGAAAACTCCATGTAAAAACTGCTCTCTATGCAAAAACATGAATGTGCAAAAATTATGGTCTCTTGCCCATACATATTTCCTTTCTTATTCTTGATTTCTTGAATTGCACTCTTCCCCACGTTGATTGTAATCAACACCCATGCTCTCGATAACTATGGGATGTGACTCTCACACTAACCCTCTTACATGAATTCAATGATTGGACTCTAGAACACTCAACAACTTATAGAAGGTTCATGGTGAGGATAATTTAGAAAGAAATAAGAAATGGGTTTTGGTTTAATATACATGAGTAAAATCTCCCCCTATTGGACCCCTTCCTTCTCTTGTGGATACTTAGCCCCCAAATATTCGTCCATGTCCATCTGTAGCTGGCGATACATTTTATTCATTATATTCAATTTACATCATTTACATATTACATTGCTTGGCTCTCGACCATATACTACATTTACAATATACATTGCTAATTTGGGGTTTGAAAACATGGAGGTTACATTCCCCTCCCCCTACAAACTACACTATCCTCAATGCACATAACCATACAATATACACATTGCCATATATAAAAACATTACATCAGAACACTTGATAATTCTGCAACTTAATGACTCACGCAACAATTCCAACCAACAAATCTCTTTTCCCCTCAACCACACATTGGTTGGTCATGAAATATCAGATTCGTGTCTCGAGGAACTTGAGCTTCCAAGATGGAGTCTTCATTAATCTATGTATAAATGTACATTCAAATTTCTTCAAAATTTGCAAAACTTTGCAGGTATGCTTCCCACATGGATTCCTTGTGCTCCCACATAACGCCTTCAGGACCGTAGTAGGTCCATTGAAACTTTACCAAGTTGATGGATTTGTTCTTGAGCACTTTGAATTTTTGGTCCAGGATGCATACTAGTTCCACCCAGAATTCCCCTTCGTATTCCACCTAAATCACATTCCAATCAATCACATGATTAAGATCAGGTACATACTTTTTTAATAAAGACACATGGAACACATTATGAATTCTCATGGATGCAGGTAATGTTATCATGTATGCAATTGGCCCTATCTTTTCTAAGATCTCAAAAGGCCCACAATATCTCGTTGCCAACTTTTGGCAACTTCCCAATTTCAGTGAGCTTCTCTTAGCTTTAACTTTTAAAAACACATGCTCTCCCACTTTGAATTCTCTACGTGTTATATTTTTATTCACATAGCTCTTCTACTGACCTTGTGCAAGTTTCAAATTCTGCCTCATTTTTACCATCTTATCTTCTATTTCCTTTAACAATTCTGGCCCAATCATGGCTCTGTCTGCTGAGTTATCCCAACTTACCGGTGTATTGCATTTTCTACCATACATTTCTTAAAATGGGCTCATATTCAATGATTCTTGATACCCATTATAGTAAGAAAACTCAACTAAATGGATACAATCCTCCAACTTAGAAGGCTTTTCCATTACATACATTCTCAACATATCTTCAATTATCCAACTAATCCTTTATGTCTTCCTATCTGAATCTGGGTGATATGTTGTATGGAAATTCAAATTGGTCCAAAATCCTTTAAACAACCCCTTCCAAAAATTGGAAGTAAACTTGGGATCTCGGTCTGACACTATTTCCTTAGGTACACCGTGAACCCTATAATTTTCTCTCATGTAAATTTCCACAATATTGGTTTCCTTATGAGCTACTTTTACTGGAATGAAATGTGCAACCTTTGTAAGCTTGTCCACCACTACCATGATGGAATCATGTTGCCTTCTTTTCCTAGGTAATTTGGTAATTAAATTGATAGTAACAACTTCTCATTTTCATTCAAGAATGGGCAATGGCTGCAACAATCCCTCTAGATGTTTGTGCTCAGCCTTTACATTCTAACATTCCATGCATCTATCCAAATAATAAATGACATATTTATTCATACCAGGCCAAAAATATTGGTTTGTTACAACTGCAATATTTTTTTGATATCTTGGATGTCCAACGTATGGCGCATTATGCATCTCCTTTAGAACTAAATTTCTCAATTCCTAAGAATTGGGAACATAAAATTTGTTATGAAATAAAACGATTTCATTCTCTTCTAATTTGTAATCCTTATATTTTTGTTGTACTTTATTCCATTGTAATTTTTCTTTGACTTACACAGAATGTTGGTTTGTTTTTACAACCTCTAGAATTATTTATTTTAAATATGTCATGTACATACTAATGGTAACATGCATTTTATGCACCCTTCTATTGAGTGCATTAGCTACCTTTTTCTCTTTTCCCTTTATGTGCTTGATGTCAAAGTTATATTCACTAAGGAATGCCAACCATCTAGTTTTCCTAGCATTTAGTGTTGGATTTTCAAACAAGTATTTCATACCACTATGGTCTGTCGTCTATTCAAATTTTATACCCATAAGGTATTTCCTCAACATCCTTAAAGAATGTACTATGGCTTCCAACTCTAAGTCATGTGTGGTAAAATTTATTTCATGCTCCTTCAATTTTCTGGACTCTTAACAAATTACATGTCCATTTTTCATAAGAACTCCATCGATCCCTTCCTTGCATGCATCTATGCACACAACTAAATAGTCATCTCGATCTGGAAATTTTAAAATGGGTGCACTGGTTAGAAAATCCTTTAAGCACTATAAAATTTCTTCACACTTGGCACTCCATTCAAACTTTACTCCTTTCTTTTGCAAATATGTTATTGGGTGTGCAATCTTGGAGAATCCTGTAATGAATCTCCTGTAATAACCAACTACACCAATAAATGATCTAACCTCTGAAATGTTTGTTGGCGCTGGCCAACTTTTGATTGCTTCAATTTTACTCCTTTCTTTTGCAAATATGTTATTGGGTGTGCAATATTGGAGAACCCTGCAATGAATCTCCTATAATAACTAGTTGTACCCATAAATGATCTAAGATATGAAATATTTGTTGGTGCTGGAAATATTTCGATTGCTACAATATTTTCTCAGTCCACTGTTATGAGATCTTATAAAACAATGTGTTGACGGGTCCAAATGGCCTATCAAGCAAATGAGGGAGAACCCTTGATGGAAGGTCCCAATCAGAACTACTCTTATTTGAGATAGAGTTTCCTGCAAGTTTATGGGTCTCTTTTCTGCTCAAAATTAAAATAAATAAAAGGGTAAAGACAATAGACTGCCCCCTAAAGAGTTCTATCTAATTCTAAGAATAATCTAACTAAAGGAAACTATTCTATTCTAACTACTTCTAACCTATCCCTAGAGAAAAACTGAAAGAATGAGTACAACGAAAGATAACACCATCAAGACCAGAAATAATTCATATATTCCAATGATAAATGAAAACAAAAAAGCTACAGATGCATAAACAAATAGTTGCACAATACATGAATAACATCATTTATGTACCCATGAAGAAACACGTGACAACATGAGTAAACAAAACATAGTGCATAAATAATTCATACAACACAATCCTATCTACTCAAATAGAA
>CBVK0101491376.1:0-15303 GCA_900067695.1 Picea abies
AGCCTCTTTCCCCTAGGGTTTTGATTCTAGGGCCCTGCCTTTGCAGCACCTTAGAACCCTTCCTTCTAGTCTTTAAGTCTTCATCCTTTCAAGACCTTGTGCCCTTATCTTGTTTGACTCCATATACCCTAAGGCACTGATTTCTAACCTCCAACGTTGAAGTCTTAGTGTACAAAACCATTCTCAAAACTTTGAATTTTGAAACCCTAACTAACAAACTAACCTAATTAGGGTTGACGTCATAGTTGGTTATCTCATCTTGACGCAACAAAAGTTGAATATAAGCAATTAAATGATGATTTGAAGCATTTATTGAGCAAATTGTTGATTGGATACATTGTTAGCTTAGTCATCTTGATAGATATTGATGAATTGATGCTCTTTCATAGTTAATTGACAAAACATTGATTTCATTTGTATCTATTGCTTTACACTGCTTATCAAATAATAGCAGATAATTATTGAAGTACTAACCATTTGAGTTATAGCCTGCATATATATATTGTGTTGTTGTTGTCTTGTTCCGGGCATGTGTTTTCAATTGGGCATACACTTCATTATTGGCTGTTTAGCCGGACTATCCGACTTAGTTGGTAACCTGTGAGGAGGAAACTTTAACCTTGCTTTATACCTTAGCCTCTTCAAAGCCCCAGGTTGTCGGGGACGTCTCCCTTGTGCTAACCTCCCTAAACAGAAAGAACCTCCCCATTGAGGTGACATTGGGTGGGGAAGGTTCCTGTTACGCCCGTTTGATCTCTATCCTTTAGCCTTTGACCTAATCTACAAATTGTGCGATAACAATACTCAAACCCACTCAAAGATACTACTGACATTGACCCACATACATCTGAATGTACCAAATCTAGAATCCACACTGCTCTACTATCACTCCTTGGAAATGCAGTCTTGGTGTACTTCCCGAGTGCACACCCTTTGCACACATCCTGGTGCTCTGTAATGAAATTTGACAATCCAGTAACAATCTCTCTCAACACCTGAAGAGCTCCATGGTGCAAATGAGCCATCCTCCTATGCCACACCTTACATAAATCACCGTTGTTGTTGTTTTTGTTGTTGTGTATCAAGGCTCGTGCTAGCTTAAACATAAGGCTGTATAGTTTCCCTTGTCTAATCCCAATCACCTTTGATGTTATGACACTGGATCCCTTAGGATGAAGAAGTGTCTGTTCATCTCATAAAATCACCTCGTACCCCTTGTCCTCTATAGCGAAAACTGATATCATACTCCTTCGCCAACCCTAGAACATACAATACATCCCTCACTACCATGGGCTGCTGAAAATCCCTTTGAAAGGATACTGTCCCATGCCCAATTGCCTTGACCTTGGAATCATTTCCAAGTTCTACATCAAGATCAACATCATTCAATGTAAGATTTGTAAAGTGCTCACACGCACATGTGATATGACTGGAGGCTCCACTATCTATATACCAAACACTGGTAGAAGTTGCACTCATGGAAAAAGTTCTACATCAAGATCAACATCATTCAATGTAAGATTTGTAAAGTGCTCACACGCACATGTGATATGACTGGAGGCTCCACTATCTATATACCAAACACTGGTAGAAGTTGCACTCATGGAAAGACATATCAACAAAGATATTTCTCTCTCAAATCTAACAATAAACTCATCTACTTCAGCTGAAGCTGCAACTTGTTTCTTCTTTTTCTTGTTAGGACACTAACCTGCATAGTGCCCTGTCTTATGGCAAGCAAAGCACTTAACTTTGCTCATGTCATTTTTATGTTCACCCTTTAACTTAGTCTTACTTGTTTGACCTTTCTTGGATTTGTTCTTTCCCTTTGCTGAAAGAGCCACATTTTCCTCATCATCCCCCTGTTGTTGGCCTCCCTGTTTGGAACCAACTTTGATCTCCTCATGTATAAAGTCATCCTAAAGTCTCTCCCAATCAAGAAGTTTTTTCGTGGCAATAATACAACAAACAAATGAATCCCATGGTTTTGAAAAACCATTCAAGGCGGTTCTAACCAATTCTGCCCCTTCCAATTTTTCTCCAACGATCCCTAGTTCATCACGAATCTGTGACAACTTGGTAAGAGATGATGCAACTGTATTAGTTTTGGTCATCTTGGTGTTTCTTAGTTTTTCTCTCAAGTTAAATCCTAGGCCACTTAAGATCTACAGTTGTGATATAATCTCTCATTATCACAACTTAAATCACTTTATTCCTCATAAAGCAAAAAGTCACTTAAAATTTATAAATATAAAGTTTATATCTAGAGACCACTTTATGTCCCCCACATGCTAAGACACCAACCATACATAGAAGATCGTCCGAGCTACAAAAAATCAACATCCTGAGACAAACCAATTGCATCATGTATCTGCCTCCCCTTTACAAAACCCATTTGCTCTAGTGAGATAATGGTGGAAAAAATAGGCTTAAATTTACTTGCGATTACCTTCAATATAATCTTATAGACACAATTGCGCAGAGAAATTGGCTTGAAGTGCTCAAATGTTGTTGGTTCAGAAACTTTAGGACTAGCAGCGATAGAAGTGGAGTTAAATGTCCTTAAAATACATTTAGAACTTTTGGATTCCTCCACTGCCATGAGCATATCCCCTTTGACAATGTCCCAACAACTCAAATAAAATTCTATAGGGAGAGCATTTGGTTTGGGGGATTTAACATGCTGGAATGATTTCATAGCTTCAAGAAGTTCCTTCTATGTTACTTCCCTGTACAATGTTGTATTCTGCTCATCTGAGATCCTACTACCAAAGTCCAGTGATCTAAAAAATCTCCCCAATTCTAGTTGCTCTTGGCTTAGAGAAACATTTTATAGTCGTTTGAGAAATACCTTCATGAGATTCTCGACAAACCTCCCATTTATCCTTAATGTTTGAATATTATTTGCTACCAGTCTAGCTAGAGTAGCCATGTGATAGAATTTTGTATTCAGATCACCCCCCCTGGGGCCTGAAGGAACTGGATTCTACTTTTGGCCTTCCACTTTGCTTCCTCCCAGGACAAGAGTTTTGCATGCTCCATTTCCCCTTGAGAAATGGTTGAGGGAACCTTCTTAGAGAAATCAGCCTATATATGCCGCACTTTAAACCTGAGTTGCTAGCTGGGTACTTGGGTTTGGGGACATGGATGGGGATGACACTTTTTGAAATAGAGGGGACTTGGGTTTGTCATGGGTGCACCATGTACATGTATATTATATATATTTTATAATATATATGAAAAAAATTAAAAACATGCACATTGCATAATGCCATAATATCATTTTCAACAAAAGAAACATGCACATTGCTTCATTGAAATTTTGAACAATCAATGATCAAACAATGATTAACAAAACACCAAAATTTTTTGAACAATCAACTTGATCATTATCATTTGAAATTCAAATTGAAATTGACATTAATAGGTCTCGACTCTCAAATCTCAAAAAGTTAAACTAAGTGGCTAGTACATGTCATACTACATTAAGTTTTGTTGTTATTTTACATATATAACTAGCAGTTATAGTTCTTCTTATGTTATTACAATTAATTAGCACATTAGCTGCATATATAAGATCATTGAAAGAGAGACGATCATAGAAACAAGATAGACACAAAGATTATCCTGGGAAACCCTCTCGGGGAAGAAAACCCAACAAACTTCTTCTAAATAGATTCTTCAACCAAGAACAATACCAAGACAAAAAACATAAGGTCCTTTTGTTGCGTCACCCCTCTCTCCAAAACTTGCGCTCCTTTGTCTCTCTAATGCTTGAGTGAGATGAGTGAGTGAATGAGGCACCTAACCTCTCTTATTTATACACAAGTGACTTGCCCTTTTTAACTGCTAGGGTCGACTTGTCAAGTGTCTCTTCATTATGCTTTACATTAGCCACAATAGGGGCCGACTTGACAGTTTGAATTTATTTAACAATAAAGGCCACAATGGGGCCGACTTCATTACTACAATATAATAATATGCTTCAGGGTTTTTGCATGATAAAGTATAATATGAGAATATCTTCTGCAATGACATATTCTTCAACACTCCCTCTTAGCTAGGAAGGTATTCTTCTGGAACAATCTGCTTCTTGATGTCTTCACACATCGATCGTTGTCTTGTTGAATTTCATGAATCTATCTGTCATAATAAGCTCTACGCTTTCACTAGTCTTTTGTACTAAAGTAATATACCAACCTGCGTTGGGGTTACCAACTTGTGCTGGGGTAGCGTACCATCCTACGTTGGGGTTAGCAACCTGCACTGGGGCAGCGTAGCAACCTGTGCTGGGGTAGCGTACCGACCTGCGTTGGGGTTACTGACCTGCGTTGGGGTTACCAACCTATGCTGGGGTGGCTCATCACTTCCCTCTACTGGGGATCACATCACCTCCTGTTACTTGGGATCACATCATCTCCCTCTATTGGGGATCGCATCACTTCCCTCTACCGGGGATCATGTCTCACTACTAGAGAAAACAATCACTTCTCACTAATGGAGAAGTCTTTCTGGATCACTCCAAGATTGTCTCTTAAAAACTCGAACTTAAATTTGGACAGGGGCTTGGTCAACACATTTGCTACTTGTTTGTCAGTGGCGATATACTGGAGTCTTATTGCTCCCTTCTATACCATGACCCGGACATAGTGGCATTTGATCCCAATGTGTTTTGATTTGTCATGAAACACAGGGTTCTCTGACAACTTCATACAACTCCGGTTGTCACATAAGATGCAAGTTGTCTCTAATTCGAGAACAAATAATCCTTCCAAGAACTTTCTCAGCCACATTGCTTCTTTGTTGGCTAAGCATGCTGCAATATATTCTTCTTTAGTTGTATTGAGTGCCACACTGGTTTGTTTCCTGTTGAACCATGCAATCAGAGTTGACCCTAGACTGAAGCAACATCAAGATGTACTTTTCTGATATGTTACACTACCGACCCAATCTGAATCGGCATAGCCATGTAGGCTTATCTCTTGATTTGAGGTATATCTGAGACCATAATCAATTTTATCCTTAAGGTACCTCAATATGTGTTTTGCCGCAATCCAGTGAACACATCTCGGCTCAACCATATATTGACTCAAGGTGTTCACCACAAAACATATGTTTGGTCTTGTGTTTGTCAAATACATTAGTGATTCGATCATTTGTCTATACATGGGGACATCTATTGTTTCTGAGGTTGTATCACTTAGCAACTTCAGATTTGTCATCATTGGCGTAGGCATGGCCTTGGAATCCATCATATCAAACCTCTTCAAAATCTCTACTGCATATTTTCCTTGGTTTAGGAAAATCTCATTTTGTCTTTACCATACTTCTAGACCTAGGAAGTAGTGCATTATCCCTAGATCTTTCATCTCAAATTCTACAACAAGCTTCTTCTTGCTCTCAGTGATGGGCTTCTCTTATCCCGTCAGAAACAAATCATCTACGTATAGTAATAGTATTACTGGAATTCCATCCTCAAATTTGTAGTACAGGTTGGGATCTGCTTTACTTTTGGTAAAGCCCAAACTCATCAGGAAGTTATCCATTCTCCTGTACCAAGCCTTGGGTGCTTGTTTCAAACCATACAAGGCTTTCTTTAATCTACACACATGTGATTGTCGGTCATGTGTCTCAAAACCTTGTGGCTTCTCCACATACACTTCCTCTTCTATCTCATCATTCAGGAAGGCCATCTTCATGTCCATTTGGTGTATCTTCCATTTCTTTACTGCAACTATTGCAAGTAAAATCCTAATGGAAGTGTACCTTGCTATAGAAGAAAAAGTCTCATCATAATCAATGCCTTCTTTCTGGGAGAATGCTCGTGCTACAAACCTTGCTTTGTATTTCTCAATACTACCCTCTGCTGGATGTTTTATTTTGTAAATCCATTTTGAGCTTACAACTGATTTTTCTCGTGGTCTTGGAACCACATCCCAAACATCATTTTTCAAAATGGATTGGTACTCTTCAATCATGGCATCCTTCCATTCCTTCTTTTATGTAGCCTTTTCATAACATGTAGGTTTTGTATCAATGATATCACTAAGGAGTGCCACGTAATTGGAATAGGGTTTTGGTTTCTTACTTTCTCTGTAAGTTCCTTCTGGAGCACCATATTTTTCTGCATCTTGTATAGTCTCATGGGCCCAAGCTGGCCTCTTCTTTCCTCTAGGTGGATCTGTGGGTCTTTGTGGCTCTGCCATGTCATGATCTTCTATATCATGTTCTTCAGGTACAATATCAATTCTTGAGTCTGCAACTCTTGGATATATCGATTCTTCATTATGGTCTTCAATTATAAGACTCTTCCTTGAATTGTTGAATGTTGCATCATCATCGAAACTGGCATCTCTTCTAATCTCAACATGTTTGTGACCAGGGATGTAGACTCTGTATGTTTTTGATGTTTCACTGTAATAAAAAAAATGCCCTTCTTTCCTGAAGGGTCCAATTTGGTTCTCTTGTCCTTGGGAACATATACATATATTGGACAACCAAATATTCTCAGGTGGTTGACTTCTGGCTTCTTTCCCGTGAACATTTCTTTTGGGGTCTTACTCCCAAGGACATGATGGGGTGTTCTATTATGAACATACACTGCGGTCCTTGCTGCTTCTAGCCCATAGATGTTTCAGTAAGTTTTAATCATGAAGCATGGCCTTCACTACTTCCATTATAGTCCGGCTCTTTCTTTCTGCCACACCATTTTGTTGAGGGTTGTATGGAGTAGAGAGCTCCCTCTTAATCTCAGCTTCGCCACATAATGCCTTGAATTCATCTGATGTGAATTCTCCACCATTGTCTGATCTCAAGATCTTAATCTTCTTTTCAGATAGGTTTTCTATGAGGGTCTTGAATTCCTTAACTTTGCTAAACACTTCACCTTTTGTCTTCAAGAATTAAATCCAAGTTTTGCGTGAAAAGTCATCAATGAAGGAGACATAGTATACATACCCATTGGATGAAGAGGTGGACATAGGTCCACATACATCTAAGTGTATAATGTCCAATATGCCTTTGGCTTTGCTTTCACTTCTTGGAAATGGGCTCTTCATGCTCTTGCCTTTTGCACATCCTTTGCATATGTCTTCATGGTCCACCTGGATCTCAGGTAGTCCCGTCACCATCTTTCTCATGATCGGTAATGCCTTATAGTGTAGATGAGCAAGTCTTTTGTGCCATAACTCACATGGGTTTATGGTATTATGAACTAGGGTTGTTTCTGAGTGTCCTTTTAGTTTATATAAGCCTCTCTCTTGGACACCAATCACAATTGCATCATTGAAGGATTTCCCTTTTGGCCACATTAGAACTTCTCCATCAACAAATGAAATTCTGAAACCCTTCTCTTCTAGAGCTGAAATGGAGAGGAGATTCTTCCTTAACCCAAGTACGATTAAAACATCTTTTACCTTCATCAATTTCCCATAATCCAACTTGAAGGAAGCTTCTTCTACACCTTTGATAGGATACCGATAATCATCTCCAAGTTTCACTTTATGAGGTGAGTCGTTGATCAAATTTGATAGAGAGTACGAGTATCACGTCAAGTGCTTAGAAGCGGCACTATCAATGAGCCAAGTGTCACTTTCATGAGTGACAATTCCTAAAAGGGATGAGATTAAAATATTTAGTTCACCATCACTTTCTCTCGCTGGATCCTTAGATCTTACGAGATCATTCTCTTCTAGAATGTACCTCCACGCTTGGTAGTCATTGGATCCTTCAAGCTTTTCATCAAGCCTGAAACTAGTAGTCATGTTTTAAGATATGGATCTAGATCTTACCAGAGAGTTTTGTTGCACCGATGTGAATTTTTCCACAAGAACTACAGTGGTTGCAACCAGACGTCCAGATCTAGGGTTTATGAGGAAAACCTAATTTTTCAATTTTTGGATTTTCAAATTCTGTTCAAGGGAAGTGATGTGCCTTGCTTGGGCGAGTTCCTAGTTGTCCTTAGATCCTCCAACGTCCTCCAATAAAGGGTAAAACATCACTCTATACCTCCACGCTTGGTAGTCATTGGATCCTTCAAGCTTTTCATCAAGCCTGAAACTAGTAGTCATGTTTTAAGATATGGATCTAGATCTTACCAGAGAGTTTTGTTGCACCGATGTGAATTTTTCCACAAGAACTACAGTGGTTGCAACCAGACGTCCAGATCTAGGGTTTATGAGGAAAACCTAATTTTTCAATTTTTGGATTTTCAAATTCTGTTCAAGGGAAGTGATGTGCCTTGCTTGGGCGAGTTCCTAGTTGTCCTTAGATCCTCCAACGTCCTCCAATAAAGGGTAAAACATCACTCTAGGGTTTTATGTAGAAACCCTAATTCTACAGCAACTGCAAAACTGAAATCTAAAACTTGGAGAGGGTGTGTTGAGGTTATCCAAGATTCTATAAGTTGTGAGTTGGTCTCTTTCAGGTCTGCTCTGATACCATGTTGTTATTTTACATATACAACCAACAATTACAGTTCTTCTTATGTTATTACAATTAATTAGCACATTAGATGCATATATAAGATCATTGAAAGAGAGACAATCACAGAAACAAGATAGACACAAAGATTATCCTGGGAAACCCTCTCGGGGAAGAAAACCCAACAAACTTATTCTAAATAGATTCTTCAACCAAGAACAATACCAAGACAAAAAACAAAAGATCATTTTGCTACGTCACCCCTCTCTCCAAAACTTGCACACCTTTCTCTCTCTTATGCTTGAGTGAGATGAGTGAGTGAATGAGGTGCCTAACCTCTCTTATTTATACACAAGTGACTTTCCCTCTTTAACTGCTAGGCTCGACTTGTCAAGTGTCTCTTCATTATACTTTACATTAGCCACAATAAGGTCCGACTTGACAATTTGACTTTATTTAACAATAAAGGCCACAATGGGACCGACTTCATTAATACAATATAATAAAATGCTTTAGGGTTTTTGCATGATCAAGTATAATAGGATAATATCTTCTACAACTACATATTCTTCAACAACTGTTTTAGCAAGAATAGAGCACCAAAGTCACTTCATTGTTGCATTGTTCTCTCCCTTCACCGTTGCACTGTTTCTTCCTTCATTGTTGGAAATGAAATGGTAAAAATGAGATAGTGATTCACTGTTTTGAGTGCATGAGGGTGTGAGGTAAGTGAAGGATTAGGGTTTTGGGGGAGGGCCCCACCCTATCCATGCTTTTTGGGGGATTTTTTAAAATTAAAACATAATTTTTTTTGTGGAAGATGTGCCTCCAGAGTATCCAAAAAACCTGAAGTTAGGGTTCAGGTATCCATTTCAGGCCACTGCCCTCGCTCATTTGTTAGGAAAAATTGGGTTCTTTAGTAAAGAACCTGATTTATTCGGGTTTGTGAAAGAAGTACCTATTCTCGAATCATGTACAAGTGATAGGAACTTGGAATAGGTTTGGCACTCTTGTGTTGGGTGTGGATACCTGTGCAACACAACTTTAAACAATTTGATTTCACTACCCTAAGATTAGCTTGTGAGTGTTGCATTATTGTCATGTCTCCATCAAAATGAAGGGCTTTTCATGATACCTTATGATATCCATGAATTTAGGATTTGCAAAAGGGGTAGTGGGAGAAAAACCCCTTGTATCTAGAGTTTGCATGACAAGGACATGATTAGATCCATTTCCTTTGACAACTTCATAGCTCCAAACAATACCTATTCACCCGTGTAAGAGGATTACCAAAAACTAGACATCAAACTAAACATGAGTGGATGGCTTCCTCTCCTTTTCTTCCATTGGACCAGGTAAAGGATGATCTTGCTAGAGCCATTTCCACCACACCTGCATCTAATGGACAAAGTGTCATATTAAAGGTTCCCTCCCCAAAGATCCATGTTGAGTTTTTGTGATGGAAGTCAATATACTATTCCTTCTGAAATAATAGTCCATCTCTTATTGTTAATGTTTAAGCCATTATTATAGATGTTTGCATTTCATTAGATAACAATAGCATAATCCAAGATCATTGAGAAATACACAATCACAAGAGACACAACATTTATCCTGGGAAAGCCTCTAGGGGAAGAAAACCCAACAAAACTTCCTTAATATAAATAGCCAATACAATGCCAAGAGATCTCTATGCTAAAACAGAAAGTCCTCTCCAAGATATGCGCCACTCTCTCTCTCCTTTGCCGGTAACAAATCAGAACTTGTCTCTCAAACTGAGCGAGTTGTGTCTAAGTGAGGTGCTAGCCTCGTTTATTTACACAAGTCTGGCACGTGTGAAGTGTCTCTTCACTGGCAGGGCCGACTTCTCAAACAGGGTGGGTAAACCCACCTTTATTATATTTCTGGGTCTCTTTATTAACTGTTGGGGCCGAATTCTTATTCTGCCTATTATAATTGTCTTTTGACCAATCTGCAAAAGGGGATTTGGTCCTATTACAATAACTGACACGATCAATCCACAATGGGGATTGATTCTATGAATAATATATCAATAATAATAACAATACTCTTTGCAGTTACAATATTTCAACACTCCCCCTTAACAAGAAGGGTATTCTTCAGCAGCATCATGCGAGAGAGAGAGTACAACATCATCAACAACATCAAATGGAAGGACAACATCATCAATATCATCTTGGCTGGCATATTTATAAATCATCGAAAGTTTTCTTAATCAGCAGCATCACCATTCTCAAAGGAATGCCATCATCATCTGCATCAATATGTATTAGTATAAAAACTGATACATCATCATCATCACAACACAAGGCTGTCTCATCATAATACAAGACTAACTTTACATCACAACTGTCAAGCTGGAAGCTCAGTACTTGTCTCATCTCATCATCTTGCTTTACGTCACAACACTCAAGCTGGAAGCAAGATACTCGTCCTGCTTTATGTCACAACCATCCGGTCGGAAGCAGGATACTAGACTGGCTTTACATCACAGTTATCCAGCCAGAAGCTCAGTGCTAGTCTCAACATATCGTCTTGCTTTACATCACAACTATCAGGTCGGAAGCAAGGTACACATCCTGCTTTACGTCACAACTATCAGGTTGGAAGTAGGGAACTAGACTTGCTTTACGTCGCAGCTACACAGCCAGAAGCATAGTACTAGTCACACATCATCTTGCTTTACATCGCAACCATCAGGTCGGGAGCAAGGAACATCTCATCTTGCTTTACGTCTGACAACTAGGTCAAAAGAAAGGAACATCTCATCTTGCTTTACGTCTGACAACTAGGTCAGAAGCAAAGAACATCTCATCTTGCTTTACGTCTGACAACTCGGTCAGAAGCAAGTAACATCACATCTTGCTTTACGTCTGACAACTCAGTCAGAAGCAAGGAACATCTCATCTTGCTTTACGTCTGACAACTCGGTCAGAAGCAAGGAACATCATCTCATCTTGGTTTACGTCTGACAACTAGGTCAAAAGCAAGGAACATCATCTCATCTTGCTTTACGTCTGACAGCTAGGTCAAAAGAAAGGAACATCATCTCATCTTGCTTTACGTCTGACAAATCGGTCAGAAGCAAGGAACACATCTCATCTTGATTTACGTTTGACAACTCGGTCAGAAGCAAGGAACACATCTCATATTGCTTTACGTCTGACAACTCGGTCAGAAGCAAGGAACACATCTCATCTTGCTTTACGTCTGACAACTAGGTCAGAAGCAAGGAACACATCTCATCTTGCATTACGTCTGACAACTAGGTCAGAAGCAAGGAACACATCTCATCTTGCTTTACGTCTGACAACTAGGTCAGAAGCAAGATGCACTTCCTTCTTTACGTCACAACCACAAGGTCGGAAGTAGGGAATATCTCATCACAACAACTACTCCCCCTTTCAGGGAAAGTCTTTTTGGACTATGCCAAGCTTATCTCGGAATTATTCAAACTTCACCCGAGATAGGGGCTTGGTCAACACGTCATCAACTTGTTCATCCGTGCTAATGTACTGGAGCTTCAAGGCACCTCTCTGTACCATGTCACGGATGTAATAATAACGGATCTCTATGTGCTTCGACTTGTCGTGGAATACATGATTCTCTGTCATCTTTATGCAGCTCTGGTTGTCACATAGAATCACGGTTGCTCTCATATCCAAGTCAAATAGGTCGGTCAACAACTTTCGAAGCCATATAGCTTCGTAGCTAGCATAACATGCAACAATGTATTCTGCTTCCGCTATGCTGAGAGCAAAACTAGATTGCTTCCTACTCTGCCACGAGATCGTAACTGATCCCAAACTGAAACAACATCCTGAAGTGCTTTTCCTGTCAGAAACACTTCCTGCCCAATCTGCATCAGTATATCCACTCAATGTGAAATTATGATCTCCATCAAAGATGAGACCATAATCTATTGTACCTTTGAGGTACCTCATCACATGTTTTGCAGCCACTAAGTGAACACGTCTGGGTTCTACCAAAAACTGACTCAAGGTGTTCATGGCAAAACACATGTCTGGTCTGGTGTTCATCAGGTACATCAACGATCCAATAATTTGCCTATACAGTGTGGCATCAATCAATTTTGACGACGTATCGACCAACAGCTTCAGCTTTGCTTCCATGGGTGTATTCATGGGCTTGCATTCCAGCATGTCAAATCTCTTTAAGATTTCGACCGTGTACTTCCCTTGGTTAAGGAAGATCCTCTTAGGACTCTGCCATAGCTCAAGACCTAAGAAATAATGCATTAGGCCAAGGTTTTTCATTTCAAATTCTAAGGCAAGTCTCTTTTTACATTCAACGATGAGCTTTTCTTCTCCAGTTAAGAATAAGTCATCCACATATAGCAGTAAGATTACTGGCTCATTATTCATAATTTTGAAGTAGAGATTTGAGTCTGCTTTACTTTTGGTGAATCCTAAGCTCATCAAGAAACTGTCTATATGGCCATACCAAGCTCTAGGAGCTTGCTTCAATCCGTATAAGGCTTTCTTCAATCTGCAGACATGAGACCTCCTGTCTTCAACCTCAAATCCTTGAGGTTGCTCTATATACACTTCCTCTTCGATGACACCATTTAGGAAAGCTGTCTTCACGTCCATCTGGTGCAACTTCCACTTCATCTTAGCTGCAAGAGCTATGATGGTCCTGATCGAAGTGTATCTGACCACAAGAGTGAATGTCTCTTCATAGTCGATGCCTTCCTTCTGGGAAAATCCACGAGTGACAAGCCTTGCTTTATACTTCTCAATACTTCCATCCACAACACGTTTTATTTTGAAGAGCCATCTGTAGGATACCCCATCTTTATTCTTCGGTCTGGGAACTATTTCCCATACTTCGTTCTTCATTATGGATTGGTATTCCTCTATCATGGCATCTGCCCATTCTTTCCTCTGAATGGCTTCTTCAAAGCAGGTAGACTCCTCTTCTAGGAGATCACACATCAAAGCCGTATAACTGGAGAATGGCTTTGGTCTTTTCACCTGTCTCGTAGTTCCTTCGGAAACACCGTACTTCTCTCCATCTTGAATAAGCTCTCTAGTCCAAGTTGGCTTTCTTTTATGGAGGATCGTCATTTGAGGAGGTTCTTTCACTTCTACTATATCACGGTCTTCTAGAAGTTCCTCATCAGGGGAAGTTACAACTTCCCTCACTGGTTCTGCATCTCTGGGAACCTCCCTCATTGCAGTATTGGGGATTACAGGTTCCTCTTCATATACCTCTTCAAGCCGACACATTTTAGATTTCTTGAGCATTGCATCTTAATCAAAGGTCACATCTCTGCTGATCTGAATGTGATGTTGACCTGGTATATAGATTCTGAATGCCTTGGAGACCTCACAGTATCCCACAAATATTCCCTTCTTTCCTGAAGGGTCCAACTTATATCTCTTTTCTTTAGGTATATGAATAAACACTGGACAACCAAATATTTTGAGATGACTTACCTCTGGCTTCTTTCCAGTGAACATCTCTTCCGGTGTCTTGAGCCCAAGTGCGCTATGGGACAATCGGTTCTGCACATAAACAATTGCCATTGCTGCTTCTGCCCATAAGCACATAGGAAGATCTTGATCTTCATAGCTTCCAGCATGGTTTTTTTCTTCCGTTCAACTACAACGTTTTGTTGGGGATCTTGATCCCAACATCTTTGCAGAAGTTCACGAACTCTTTTGAGGTATATTCTCCTCCATTATTTGACCTGAGTATCTTAATCTTCCTTATAGAAAGGTTCTTTATCAAGGCTTTGAATTCCTTGAACTTGCTGAACACTTCAAATATATTCAGGTCTTACGAGCGTAATCATCAATGAATGATACATAGTATACATACCCACTAATGGAGGATGATGGCATTGAGCCACACACATCTGAATGAATGAGTTCTAGGACTCCTTCTGCCTTGCTGTCTTTCTTCGGAAACGGGTTCTTGATGTTCTTCCCTTGTGCACATCCATTGCATACGCCTTTATGGTCACCTTTGAGTTCTGGTAAACTTGTGACCACTTTGCATATGTACGACAACACCTTGTAGTTGATGTGAGCTAATATTCTATGCCAAAGTTCACATGGATTCTTCAATGGCGTGGGTCATGGCAGCTTCTGAGTGACCCTTTAGCTTATGCGAGCCACCTTCTTCTTTTCCAATGATGATTGCTTCATTTATGGTCTCTCCTTTAGCATGCTGCCTTCTGCAACCTTCGCTATAGCTTCCTCATGTGACCTGGAGCAAGGTCAACAAAACAACAAGCAAGAATAATATTCTTCTGATAATATAAAACAATAGCACGAACAATCATCACAGTAGCTCCTTTAGAGCTATCACTTATAGCTTATCTGAAGCAAAGATTAAAGGTAAGGAATACAATGCGAAATGAGGTCAACACTCTCATGGTGTTGTGACCTAGCATTCTTCCATGGCAACCTGGAACTAACACATGAGGTTTCTCCTGGAGGAGGTGTTAGTTGTATCAAGAAAAACATTTACCTCTATATTCTCACATGCTATCAAGTATAATACTTTACGACGACTGCTATCTCAACTATAGTCATCAACTTGTCATGTGTACCTTTGAATCTTATTAATCTTGATTAATCAAACCTGGAGCCTTGTCCTCAAGAATGAGTGCTTGCTTTTCTTCTAGGTCTCCTTCACTCAAGTGATGAGTGCTTTCTTCAACCTGTCTGTTGTACTAAGACAATACGCTATCTTGACAGAAGGTTAGGTTAGAGGATAAGCTCTATGATCAACTTTTAATCCTTCTAATAATTTGATCATAGCTTAAACATGCAATACTGATCAAGATAATGTCATGACAAATAGATGCATATCAGAATAATCACACCT
>CBVK0101491380.1:0-14487 GCA_900067695.1 Picea abies
TTATTATATCTCCGCTCTCATTTCGTGCTGAAAATAATCCGGATCAACAAATGGATAAGGAAAACAATTGATCCCATGCCATCATTCAATCCACAGAAATAAAAAGAAATCTATAAGCAAGAAAGGAAGGAGATACTAGGACCAGACTGGATAATATCATCGTCAAAGACACCACCAGTATACGATATGTCGTCAATTTATGATCACACTGTTCTATAAAGATCATTTGAAAAGGTAAATACTTGAAATACCTTCTAAAGAGATGTTTAGAGTTGATTTAGGATGAGACAACACCGAATGCACTTCGTGCAATGATTGATTAGTGTAAACAAGATAGAGAAGTACCTACGATGCAGAAAACAATGAACCAAGTCTTGCGCAAGAAGAGGACAAACAAAGAGTTTATATTAAGTACACAAATAGGATAATATGACATGGACAATGTCATCTTATATTTAGGATCATATGTCAATGTTCTTCCAAGACAGATGTGGGAGATGATGGGAAAAATGAAACTAGTTTGGTCAACTATTTAGTTGAGGTTGGATAACCAACAAAATATAATACCAATCGAGAGATTGGTAGGAGTACCTGTTAATATAGATGGAGTTTGTAGTGTATCTTAATTTAAGGTTATTGAGATCATGGATAACCTTTAGTCGTATCCAGTCTTTCTTGGACTAGAGTAGGCCTTCGACAATTAGGTGATAATTAAATTGAAGAAAATAGAGATGATTTTTTAAGGAGGAGGCTTAAAGGTCACTGCACCATTAGACCTTATGGAGGAAAGAAGATATTTGGAGCCCGCGAGAAATGAAATTTATAACTTATATAATATGAACACTAGAAGCACCAGTTTGATGAAGTTTCAAGCAAAAAGTGTGCTCACATTACTCGCTCTTTGCGCTAGATCATAATAGAGGTACATGATATGAAAAAGTTTGAGGGATTAACTGAGGCAAGTTATTTTTTCAATGGATTTGAGTTGCAGATACCCAAACAACAAAGGTTGTTAGAATTATATTTTTCACTGAGAGAAACTCCAATGAGATGGCGAGAGACCCACAAGGAAGGGATAGAGGATTGGAAACATTGTAAAAGGTTGATGTGGATCAGGTTTGGAATAGAAGACATTATTCCCAAGTATACGGGGATGAGTGATCTGAAGGATCATGTTGCACAATGTATTATAACTTGGAGGCAAGTGTAAAAGTAGGAATGGACACACAGGTTCATACATATGTTGGAGATAGTTCCCAAGAACTGGTATTTAGAGCTAGAAGTGCGCAGAGGGACAACAGACTGGGAAGAACTCACCTGAAACTTTAAGGTAAAATTTAATTTTGAAGTTGAGTCACCTTTAGTAGATGTAAGTTTACAAGTCATTAGAGGATTTTTTTTTATGGAAGAAGGTCAAGTAAAAATAGTACCTACATGTAGTGTGCACAGAGAGTCTGTGACATTCCGTGAACTATTAGAATGTTATAATGTTACCGAGGAAGACCAAGAAGAAGAAGACCCAAGAAATGTACAACTACTAGATATTGAAGGGGAACGCGACATATTAGGGACAACACTTGAATCCGACACATATACAAATCCCTTAAGAGTGTGCAAAGTGAACATTGGCACGAAGGACAAACCAAAGTTTGCAAACATTGGTGATTATTGGAATGATGACACTGTGGAAAATATTGCAGACCTATAATGTGAGTATCATGATCTCTTTCCGACAACATTTTTATAGATGAAGGGTATAGCTGAAGAATTAGGGGAAATGAGATCCCTTTAAAAACTGATGCTAAGCTAGTAAGATAGAGACCTTACATATTGAATCCAAAGTACAAGGAAAAAGTGAAAGCAAATATTGACATAATGATAGAAGATGGTATAATTGAACCTGTCGCAGAGTCTGAATGGATAAGTACAATGATGGTTCAATATAAGAAAACATGGGGTATTATAATTTGTGTAGACCTAAGGAAGTTGAATCATGCTTGTTTTCATGACATGTTTCCGACCCCCTTTACCGATGAAGTATTAGAAAACGTAAGTGACAGGAGGCTACTCGTTCACCGATGGATTTTCAGGATACCATAGATAAATATTACACTAGAAGACATACATAAGATGACATTTGCGACAGAATGGGGAAGCTATCAGTACACAATTATGCCATTTGGATTAAAGAATGCACATGTTATGTTTTCTAGAGTAGTTGTCACAACCTTTAAGGAGTTTATTAATAAGTTTCTTGAAGTGTACATAGATGATTGGACTGTCTTTAGTGTATTGAAATATCACATAGAAACTCTAAGGTTTATGCTCGATAGATGTAGACAATATAAAATTTCATTAAATTTGAAGAAATTTATTTTATGCCCACCGTTTGGGATATTTTAGATCATGTGGTATGCAAGTAGGGTTTGTTAGTTGATCCTGCCAAAATAGAAGTAATTGTTAATTTTCCACCGCTTGAATTAGTGAGACAATTGAGAAAAAAATTGGGTCATACCAGATATTACAGGAAATTTATTAAAGGTTATGCACATATTACAACTCCAATGGAGAATTTATTGAAGAAAGAAGCTAAGATTTAGTGGAATGAAGACTGTCAAAAGGGTATGGACATATTGAAATAGAAGTTAGTAACTACGTCCATTTTGGAGTTCCCAGATTGGTAGAAAGAATTTCACGTTCATGTGGACACATCATCGATAGCGCTCGATGCAACGTTAGCCCATATAGGAGAGGGAGAGTTACACCATCCAATTTATTTCACTAGTAGGAAGTTTTCGACTGCTCAAAAGAATTACACGACGACAAAAAGGGAAGGCTTGGCAATGATTTATGCCTTGCAGAAGTTCAGATGCTATTTTTTGGGGTCCCATTTCAAGATGTATACAAACCACTTTGCACTCAGATATCTAGTGAACATGCCAGTGTTGGTGGGGAGACTTTGCATATAGTTATTATTTTTCCAAGAGTATGATTTCAAAGTTATTGTGAAGCTAGAGAAACTAAATGCAGGACCAGACCATTTGTCTCAGATACTGACCAGAGAAGACACAGGGAACCTAGATGATTGTTCACCAGATGTGAATTTATTCTCAGTTCAAATGGTAGATTATCATTTTGTAGAAATTTTCCAATATTTGAGCACATGAGTGGCTCCATCGGATATGATAGTGGCACAGAAGAAGAAAATAGTATTTAAAGCAGTGGATTACCAGTTGATCAAAACAAAATTATATAATTTAGGCATAGATGGGATACTATGACGATGTTTTCTAGAAAATGAAAGACCAATGATCTTAATAGAGGCACATGAAGGAATTGCGGGAGGACATTATGCAGGAAAGGTGACAATGCAAAAGATATTGTGGGTAGGGATATGGTGACCTACCCTTCATAAGGACGCAGAGGAAAATTGTCAGAGCTACGACATTTTCCAAAGACTAGGAAGACCATCGCAAAGGGATGAGATGCCCTTGAATCCACAAGTTACCTTGAAAGCATTTGAAAAATGGGTAGTGGATTTTGCCGAACCGATTAATCCACTAGTGAGGAGAATAAAATCTAGGTACATAATTACCACGACATACTATTTGACAAGATGGGCAAAGGTAGAACTAGTTACATATTGCAGTGCGAAGATAGCTGCATGATTCTTGTTTGAGAACATAGTTACAATGTTTGGATGCCCTAAAGTACTTATGAGTGATCAAAGGATTCACTTTTTGAACAAGACAATTGGAACATTAACAAAAGAGTCCCATATTTAACATCAAAATAACACTCCATATCACCCATAAGATAATGGAACTGTGGAGGCCTTCAATAAGATATTGGAGAATGCATTGACCAACGTGTGCAACGTAGGACATGATGACTGAGATTTAAGGATCCATGCAGTGCTTTGGGCTTATAGAACTACATGTAAGAAGTTGACAGGATAGACACCCTTTATATTAACATATGGTCAGGAAGAATTCATTCCCATGGAGTTTCTTGTACCGAGTCTGCATATTGTTGTGATGGAAGACCTTATGGATTCCGACGCAATAGAAGAAAGGCTATCACAATTAGTAATATTAGAGGAAGATTGATTTATTGTAGGGTTCCATTGGCAAGTACAAAAGGCATGAGAAAAGGCATGGCATGATAGACACATCAAGCAAAAGAATTTTCGGACATGTGATCTAGTATTGCTCTATGACAATAAGTTCTTACAACACCTAGGAAAGTTCACGATGCATTGGCTAGAACCATAGGTGATCATACATATGACTAACGCAGGTGTTGTTCAGTTAGAACATTTAAATGGACAAGTCATGGAAGGACTAATGAATGAGAGTCAATTGGAATTGTATAGGGATGATTGTCCTTCAACGCACTAAGGGGAGTTGTGTAGACTACCTTGTATCATAGTGTACTATAGCAAAAAAGGAAGAAAAAAAAAATCAAGTAAAAAAGGAAAAAACATGAAAATGGTTTAGGGAAGAAGTCAAAAATTGAGAATTTCAAGAAGTTAAGGTTACCAGGTAATGAGGAAAAGAAGGAAAATGTCATGGAAGAGAAATAAAAAGGCAGAAGGAAACATAGACGAAGGAAGCAATATTGTGCAGAAGGAAGAGATTATGCAAAAGGAAGATATTGCATAGAGAGATGAGATTGAACTGATGAAAACCAAGAGAATTTAAGATAATCCATGATGGGATGTGCAGTAAAGAGATACCATGATAGTGAAGTAGTGGAACCGTGTAACATTGAATGGAAAAAATATCTTGACAGATTGCATAATCGAACATAGAATTAACCAAAGATACATAGTAATGGAGCATTAAATCAGGTAATGTATGCCAACTACTAGTGGATTAGACTGAAATTTTAGGCGCAAATGGAGACTACATCTGGTAATGCAATATAAAAGCAAGCATAGGGTCGACGGGGGAAGTTTATTGTCAGTTAGAGTTTGCATACAAAGCCAAGTTTCAGAGCAGAGTTCTAGAGACAAATTTACAGAGTCGAAGTTTAGAGCAGAGTAACAAAGCACCAATTGTAGAATAAGATGGAAACTCAGAGTGTGCTCTTCCGATCTTTTAGAGCAGAGTAACAAAGCACCAATTGTAGAATAAGATGGAAACCCCAAAACAACATCAACTTCAGTGTCAGTTCCAAAGAAACCGTGTGGTCAACCCACAACATCACCGGTAGTAGAAGAGACACAGGAGGCATCATCCTTAGTAGAAATATTCCCCAGGGATTATATCCCGCTAAGAAATCCATTCGCTAAGAATGTCAACTTACAGAAGGGTGTAAAGTACCCGTTAGTGGAGCCACTGATTCCAGAGGGAGTCATTGTGGAAGGGGATATGTTAGGTATGATACCAACTCTGAAATATGTTGACCACGACATCACAAACAAAAATAAATTTTCATATCTAGTACCGAACAATTTTTTGATAAAGTCCATTAGTTCCGAGACTCATATGATAATCATAGAGCTGCAGGCATGGGATAGGGGGTTTCATAAAGAAGGTCTTCTAAACTTGTTCGATATATCACATTTTAGAAGGAGCAAAGAGATCAATGCGTGTGTAAAAAATGTTACTAAGTTGTGTGCATGGGTGATACATGTGGCTTGAAAGGACAATGTCCAATTATACCGATTTAGTAATGTGTATTACTGGTCTCCCATAGTAGGGGGAGGACCCCAAATTATTATTTTTTGTCAAAAAGAATAGAAAGACTCTCTCTGAAATAATGAAAGAGAAATTCCATACATTCCATGGACAATGTGGATTGGATGTCGCAGGGTATCGTCAATGGTTAAACGAGCACAATCCTCTATATTCTAACAAAGGTAAGTAGGTAAAGAGGAAAAGCAGGAAAATGTTGTGGATGAGAAAGGAGGAGGCAGAAGAACGCACAGGTGAAGGAAGCAAGATCGCGTAGAGAGAAGAGATCGTGCAGAAGGAAGAGATCGTGCAGAGAGATGAGATTGTGCAGACAACAATTAAGAGCAATTAAGATAGTCCATGACGGGATGTACAGTAAAGAGCTACCATGACGACGAAGTAGCGACACTGCGTAATAATAAATGCAGAATGGACAACAAATCTTGACAGATTGTAGAATCAAATGGAGAATTTGCCAAAGACATGGAGTAATGGAGCATTAAAGCAGGTAATGAATGCCAACCAGTAGTGGATTAGATAGAAAGTTTAAGCACGAAGGGAAGCTACAATTGGCAATGCAGTATAAAAGCACACAAAGGGCCAACGAGGAAAGATTATTGTCAGTTAGTGTTTGCATATAGAGCCAAGTTTCAGAGTCGAAGATACAAAGCCGAAGTTACAGAGTCGAAGTTCAGAACAGAGTTACAAAGTACCAGTCATAGAAGAAGATGGCACCACCAAAAGTAGCAGGGGCGTTAATGTTAGTACCAAAGAAACCGCGTGGTCAACTCGCAACGTCGCTGGTAGTAGAAGAGACACAAGAGGCATCGTCCTCAACGAAAATATTCCTCAGGGATTATATCCCACCAAGAAAGCCATCCGTGAAGCACGTCAACTTACAAAAGGATGCAAAGTACCCGCTAGTGGAGCCACCGATTCCAGAGGGAATCATTGTGGAAGGGGATATTTTAGGTTTGATACCAGCTCTGAAGTATGCAGATCATGACATCACCGATGAAAAGAAGTTTCCAAAGCTAGTACCCAAAAAGTTTTTGATAAAGTCCTTTAGTTCAAAGACTCATATGATAGTCATCGAGCTGCAAGCATGGGCTAGGGTGTTGCAGAAAGCAAGACTTTTAAACCTGTTCGATATACAACATTTTGGACGGACCCAGATGATCAATGCATGTGTAAAAACGCTGCTAAGTTGTGTGCACGGGGGATACATGTGGATTGACAAGCCAATGTCCATTGATACTGATTCAATAGTGCACATTACAAGTCTTCCGTTGCAAGGGGAGGACCCCACATCATTGTTTTTTGACAAGAAGAACGAAAAGACTCTTTGAGAGCATGAAAGAGAAATTCCATACATTCCATGGACAATGTGGATTGGATGTCGCAAGTATTTGTGACCTGACAGTAAGGTTGGCGATGCAAGCCTTAGCGTACAAGTTATTAAGGAAGTGTAGAAAATATCAAGTGCCAACAATGGTCATAGTGGTAGCAAAACGATGTGTTGAGGGTGTCCATATGAACTGGGCAACATTTTTGTTAAACCAATTTTTGATTGACTATGAGGAAGTGCAAGAAAAGGGGACCGAGTTCCACTACTCCTGGTTACTAATTCTAATTGCACTATCATATTGGAGAGAGCTAGATGACACTCAATTTTTGGGTGTCATGTAGAAGCCATGTTTAGCCACACACTATTAGAACCTTTGGTATGCTACACATAAGGCACACTAGATGGACAATAATGTTGAATTTTATATTTATAAGGAAACCATCAGAGACAACATCCAAAGGACACCATGCATACCCCCTCAAGTGGTTGAGGCATATAAGGCAATGGCACACTTTAAGGTAGGGCGTCACCACATTTATGTACACGCAAAGAAAGACCCAGATCAAGAATGGTTCCCAATACAATATAGTTTGACAGAAGAGGAGATGGGACACATTATGGTCGATTGGGACAATGAGTGGCAGATCCCAACAATAGAGATAGGGCCATCAGAGAAATGAAACAAAAAAATACACGAGGTCAATGAGGATGAAGAAGAAGGAGATGACTAGGACAGAGGAAAGGGCCCAGAGGAAACAAATCAACAGACAACACCACACAATCATAGGAAGAGAAAAGAGCTAGAGGCAAGAGACCTGAAAAACAACTGCTGAAGTGCAAAGCCGTTAAGGAAGGGGAAATCCAGGCTTTGACAAAGGATGATTTGAAGAATATAGGCGACCAAGTAAAATAAGTCACTGGAAACACATTTCAGCGTGTAGAATGCCAACAAGAAGAGATGAATAGATGCATGCAAGAACATAAGGAAAAATTGCGACAACTATTTGAATCAATAAACATCGTGTCAAGGTGAAAGATAGAGGAGGAACCAAAAACAAGCACTACCAAGATTGGAGAGGTAGGGCCAACGATATACCAGTCCTTAGCAGTTGCAGGAGAACATAGATTAATTAAGCTAGCGACAGGGGAAGTCAATATCCCCATGACAAAAATGCAAGAACATGTCAGGGAACTAGGTCACATTGAATTAGTGCTATCACAACTGCCAATGGATGTATTGTAGGAATTAAATATGAGAGCAACATAAGAGATAAACATGTGCGCAGAGAAGACATCCAATGAATTAGTGAAGGTTACGATAGAAAATGTCACATTAGAGGTGGAATACAACATAGTTAAAATGAGTGTGATGAGGCCATGTAAAAGGTAGAAAGAATGAAACAAACATTCCAAAAGGTATATCAATAAATCCTAGAGGTGCAGACAAAGAAGGAGGCCTAGATGGAAGACCAGGTCATGAAGATAAGTGAAACCATTCAGGGATTTTTTGCACGAATAGTTGATCTAGAAGAGCATGTGACACCGAACACTCCACCTGAAGAGAGGGAGACAAGGAAGAAAACCGTGACAAAAATGATGGAAAATATAAAGACTCTAGAAGTATAGTGTGCTCAATTGCATACAAAGACTATGGGTGTTTGGAAACAACTCAGTGAGGATAAGGAGCATTAGGAAACCAATCAGAAGATCCAAGATGCGTAAGAAAAGGTGCAGAAATTCAACGATGAATGAGAACAAAAAGTTGTATTAAAAAATGAAACAGTTAAGGGCGTAGCAACAGGCTTGCGCATGACAAATAGAAGTATTACAGGAGGAAGAATACATAGTGACAATGACCTTAGAAACAACTCAGGGAATCATCAAACATGTAGTTGAGGAAGGTGTTGAGAAGATGCAAGCTCATGTCATTGCAGAAACAATTGACAAAATTTTGAGAAGGAAATAGAGGTCAAGGGAAAGGCCGCGAAAACACAAGAGACCTTTGGAAAATTCATGGCACACTAGAAGAAGGCTTGAGTGGCTTGGGACGATACACCGACGAGTGTTGGGGGCCTGTTTGATATGAATTTTGGTTAAGTTTTGGGATCTGTGCCAGAAGAATTCAAAGAATAAAAGGCAGTTAGAATATGGACTTGAGTGCATGACGAGAGAGGACTTTGAGGTGTAAAAGCACACGACATAAGGCTATGCAATGGAGCAATGTGAAAAAGGTGGAAAACGATTATAGACTATTGGGTTTTTGGGGATATTTTTGTCCACTTTGTAATGAGCTTAGCCTTATTTTTTATGTATAAATATGTAATGGGCTTTGGGTAGAAATAAATTCAGAATGTTAGGAGTTAGAGGTTCATAAAAAGTTAGGGGGTAGCGAAGTGCCAGTGAGTTTGAGCGAAGGAAGAAGTTTGAGGTATGACTGATGAGTGAAGCTCGCACTACAACATAATGACTGAGAAGGTTTGGGTAATGTAATTGTTGCATATTTTGTGGCGCAGTGCGCAACAGTAAGGGAACTATCGATGACTAATAAAATAAGCCAGTTGTTGTGGACGTAGCCCAAGTTGGGTGAACCACGTTAAATCTATGTGTTTTATTTGCATTTGATGATGTTTCATGTTATGGGACAATGATAATATATGCTGGATGTATTATTCATATATGATTTTATAATTTAGCGCATTGAAGTGTCTAGTAATTGAATGCATGTTGAGTAGAATATGATGAATGTTAAGCAGTTTTTAAGTAATGGGAACTGCACATAAGGGTAAATTGTAGCAAGAACCTGAATAATGCCTCACTTCCCCTCATCACTGTAGAACCTTGGTTCCTGGAGCCCCTTTAGATGCCTCGGGTGAGACTTCTCTTACTCTGCAGGTGATGATGAAAGGGCTAGTGTCTAAGGGTTTTGTTGGTATATAGATGATTAACCCCGGGTCTGCCTAGTGCGCGCCATCACCATTTCCCAATGAGAGGTACTTTGGTGGGTGAATTAAATATTATTGTTTGTTGTATATAAGTCCTATAACTATAACATAATACATTCACCTCACTCTCTCCATCCCCGATGTGTGATATCTTAGTGGGGAATTTAATATTATTATTTAATTTATGGGGGGGGGGATTTAATATTATTATTTAATTTATATCGACCCTGAGTGAAATGACTATCACATGCACCTCCTCCTCTCGACCTTCTGATGCTCGACAACTTGGTAGAGATTTAATAATATTATATTGATAATATGTTATATCAGTTTTCTGGTGAATCATACTCACACGAGCCTTCTAACCTCAATCTCCCGGCCCAAAACTACAGTGGGGGTTAAATAACATTATTTTATGTTAGCCCAGATAAATTATTTATCATGTGCTCATTCCTTCAACATCTCCCAATGTCAATAACCTAGTGGGGGTTTTAATAATATAAAAACAATGAGAGAAAGGAAAATATAATTCCCAGGTATTAAAATTTAATAACACAAAATTGCATTAATTAGGAAAATTGTGTAGAGTTACAGAATAAACTCTGTGCAATATGAGTCCAATGACTAGACAATTTGCAAAAATAATTTCCTTTCCCAGAAAGAGGAAAATTATGAATTCCTCCACTCATGTGCACACAGTAGAAATTCATAGGTTTTAATATAAGAATTCATATTCTTAATATTCGACTTATTAAGACAATAAATAATAAATTTTGGAAAATTACCCGGAGTTATGAGCCTCCCTTCATCAAGCAAATCTTTCTCAGGAAACAAATTAAAATATATAAACACATGTATTTAATTATTTGAGTTTCTTTCCAGGAAATCAAATCTCTTGGAAATAAAACTTCCCGTAGTAAAAAAATTGTTTTTACCAGAACTTACTACCCACATAAAATCATGCAAGTCTTTACTACTTTTTAGGAAATATCCACCATTTTAGGTCTTTCCCTTTGGACATGATTTTACCGAGTAAATCAAGGTAAGAATTCCATTCTTACCATGTCTTAATAAGACATAAATTAAATACTAAACACATATTCCTGGCTTCATTTTATTTACATATTCCCCATGTTAAAATACCTTATCTTCTCAACTATATAGCCTATACTTATGAAACCAAAATTGTAGTTAATATCTCATTCCATGACTCCCCCTTACCTAGCTTATTATGTTGGTTGGAAGCTCTAGGATTTTACCCATGCTTCCACAAAATATTTAGCATTTAACTAAGTCTTCCAAGAAGGTCCTAAAGATTGACCAGTGACTACAGACAAGTCACCTCCCAGAACTGATCCATAACTTCATTTTTATAGAACATAATTCATTTAATAGATGTTATACATTATTGACTTCAAATGTTATGTGAGGACTTTGACAACTTAGTCTTCACTACTAACACCTGAGATGCATGCATACTAGTGGGATGCAAATACCCAACCAACACTCCATTCTTACTCAGAGTCACAAATAACTACTTACATTTGTCTATAAAAACAAAGACAATCATAGGGAAAATAACATAATATATTTTACACAACCCTCTTCATACTTTTCAATCAGCCAAGCACCTGGAGTAACAATTTCACTATTATAATAAAATATCAAATTCTTCTTACAAACAAAACGTAAATTCCATAGCATTAAGAAATTTATCATGGCATATGAAAAATACTGAAACATTTATCTGAGAATTAAAAGTAGATTGGAAATTGCTGATGGGTGAGCCTCTTTCCACCTAAATGTAGGAACAATTGTATTTTGTCTATCCTTGCAGTTGACCACCCCCTAGAAAGAATATGATTCCATGAGGGGAGATTCTCACTCATTCATAGAAATAAAAATATGAAGACCACTCTCCTTCACCAACAAAATTTAGCAATATATATCTCCTATTCCACCAAGCAAGGGGGCTTGTTCTTGAATCAAGGAGTCATAGCTAAATACCCAAAATTCACAACCCCATTTATCAGCTTGGTTTAGAGAATGTATTTTCTATCTTCTTACCTAGAACATAGAGAACTTGACTTCCCTCTATTTTTTTAAGAACAAGAGGAGTTTTACACACTCTTCTCCACTCAGATTTGGTCCCCAAACCCATTTGTGTGCGTCCTCTCTTCTCTACCCATGATTTTCTGCATTTTATTTCCTTCTACAACAATATTTCATGGTTAAAATCCTCCAAATTCATGGGTTAGATAAGAAACTTCTAGATTGGTACTCTTCCCATTCTCCCATTGATTTATGAGGAGGACCACCCAACCACCAGCTTGACTAGTAAATAAATCTTTTGGGACAAAGGATAGTTCTGGGTTTGAATATTTTAATTCAACAATGTACTACCTGGTAGGGGTCATGTCAACCCATAAGGGTTCGCCCTCACCATTCTCTCTCATGGCATCTTTTTCTATGTAAGTGCTCCACCCATCAACAATTTTCTTTTAATTATCATCAAAATGAATTTTATCATTTTAATTTTTCATCAAGGTCCAAAATGTTAAACATACTAGCTATGACTCATGGCGTCATTTAGACATAATATTTATATATTGGGGAAAACAAGGTGTTACACAAGAAACATTAATAGAAACTGTGAGAAGCTTGATAATAGAAGTGTAGAGTTACAAAACAGACAATGAGAAGATGATGATATAAAAAAATCAAATAAATGCTCAAATGATGCAAAGCCTAAATCAATTGCATAGGCAAGTGAAGAATTGGTCAAGCTCAATACATGAGGAAGAAGGAAGACGCCATGAAAGAAGAGATAACTATATAAGAACTGACCATTCAAGAAGTTCTAGAAGAACCCATAGACATCACTCACCTCCTTTTTAAGAAAGGAATTTTTATGCATTTGAAGACTCCATAAGCAGTCCATAAGTGTCTCTTGTTAGGAACCAAAGAAGAAGACATGATTTGGACAATTTGCAAGGAGAGATAAAGAAGCTTAAGCGACCATCCTTTTATGGTGAAAGAGAAAGGGAAGATGACGTTAAAGCCTAATTTCTTGGAATCATGAAGTATTTTTAGTTGCACAATTACTCATCTAACTTAGAAGAAAAAATTTCCACATACCATTTGCATGGAAAAGCTTCTATGTGGTGGGATTAGTTGAAGCAAGTTTAACACATTAACGAGATAAGGACCATTTGGAATCAGTTCAAGATATATTTTTAGAAGGGGTATCTTTCAGATCACTTCTATGACAAGAATATGCAAGAGTTCTTTGAACTCGGGTTGAGAAGCATGACCATGGAAAAATATGAAAATGTGTTCTTGGGATTGTTGAAGTACATGGGGTTTATCAAGGATGAAAAGGTGAAGATACATAGGTTTTTGAGTGGATTTCCATCATTTTATAAAGAGAATATTCTATATGATGAGCGCAAGACTTTGATAGAGACCATTAGGAAGGATAAGTACCTGTATGAGCAAGGCAAGGGCATAGAATCCTTGAAAAAATATTGGATGGATAAAAAGAAAGAGAGATATGATCAGAGAAGGAAGGGATTCAAACCTCCTTTCAACAGAAACAACCCTAATAAAAATTATCAAGATTAGTCTTCTAAGAATGAAATCGAGAGAGAAGACTCCACAGGAAAAAGGGGGAAGACCACCGATCAAATGTTGGGGATGCAAATAAGATCACATGCATAAAGATTGTCCTCATTAATAAGACAACATGAAGACCATGCACAACATCCAAGAGGCTACAACAATAGAAGACACAGGAAGACACATTTCAAGAATATATGCAACCTGAGAAGATCAACAAACATAGTACCAATCCAATATCATTGAAGTGGAAGGTAATATCATTAATGAGACTGTTGTTATTTTAATTTATTCAACAAAAATCCATTGTTAAATTGATCCTAAAATAGTGGAAAGATTACATTTGGTGAAAACTAAGCTTGAAAATTCAAGTTTGGTTCAACTAGCCACTGGAACCAAAAGAAGGATCAATGAGATGGTTAGAGGTTGTCCAATAAGTCTTAATGGAGTGAGTACTAATGCTAACCTAAACATCATACCATTGGGATATTATGCTATCCTAATTGGAATGGATTGGTTGGATATGCGTCATGCTTTCCTAGATTGTCATAACAAGGCATTTACATGTCTTGATGAAGAATGGAATAAATATGACATAAATAAAATAACATTACTAATGTAATATGCCCCAATTAAGGGGTAATGAGCCAATATTAGGGCTTAACATCGACAAGTTTTGGTAAGATGTTGAAGTTCATCAGGAGAAATATCCGATCACCGACAACCGATGGTCGTGGATTGACGAGTTTGGAGAAGTGTCGAAGTTTTTCCAAGAGACATCTTCGATCACTAATGGTTGATGATTCGACATCAAAAAAATTAGTGTGATATTATATTCTTCTAAGAGAAATTGTTGATGGCCAATGGAGAAAATAGGGTGATGACATGTCGTACCATA
>CBVK0101491381.1:0-19585 GCA_900067695.1 Picea abies
CCAATGGAGAAAATAGGGTGATGACATGTCGTACCATGTTAGCATCCATGTGTCATACCATACCATCTTGGTTGATGCCTCAAGATGATGTGTCATGCCATGTCAACATCCATGTGTCATTCCACGTCAACATCCATGTGTCATGCCACATCAACATAGTTTCCATGTCAGCATAGATGGTCATTTGTCGATGGTCGATGTTCGTTGATATTTGTAAAAAAATATTGGTTTTCAGGGAGAATGATCTATGGCCAGTGACCAATGATCGGACATTAGGAGATCAAACATCGATGAGATTCATGGGTGAATTTTGATTTGCAGAGAAAAATGGCCAATGACCGATGGTCGATGATCGGGTGTTGGGGAGATTGGTGGGAAAGTTTGGTTCGCATAGGAAATGATCTGTCCTCAATTATCGATCGCTGATATAAAGCAAATCAACGGTCCATAACGCTTCTGATTGAGATCGATGGTGCATATGGTATTTTGGCCATAACTAGAGAAAATTGAGTCATATTGAAATTAAACTTATGTGTTTTCTCCATAGAGAGGAGATCTAAGGACATGCCAGAGAGGGCCATTGTCCAATTCTACTTGGATTTGTCAGAAAATGCAAAATAGTTGTTCTTAAAGATATGGGTCCAGACCATTGGGAGAGGTCCAGAGTAAGATGAAGCTCTTGGAGAGAGTTCAGAAAGAAGACACATAAATAACATAGGATTGGAATGAGGATATTGAAATAGGACAAACTCCACTATTTCAGGCAACTTTTGGGGGAATTTTTCAATTTTCAGAGGAGGAAAAGTGACCCTAGATCATAGAACTAGAAAATTTTATTTACTCAACTTTTTATATACTCATTGAGACAAAAAAAAAAAATTTTGTGAAATTTTTTCTATAAGTGCATAGATTGTGAGATAGCCAGCTTTGCTAAAAATTCTAATTCTAGAAAAATGGGTGAAAAATGACAAAGTTGCAGATTCCATATTGCTGCAGTGTTTGACTGGAGCATTAGATTGAAAATATGATAATTGATGTGAATTCCTTGTTATTATTTTCATCTATTTCTCATATAAATTTTTTCTATTTCTTGACATATTTTCATCTGTAGTTGGAAGAAGTTGACACTTCAATAAAATTGCACTAGTGGAGAAAATGCAAAAAAAGGATAAAATCGGGTTTTCTCGGAAGCCATAACTTTCAGCTCAGAGATAAGAATGAGGCATGAGTATAGTCATTGGTAATATGGTTCATAGGATAACATCATGGGATTCTTATAATTTGGATAACTATGATATACATCTCCTTGAATTAAGCAGAAAAAGGACTTATAGCATTATTTGACATAATTTCTATAATATGCATAATTCTAACAAAATGATTGCTTGCACATTTTGCAGAATTAGGGTATATAAACATATTAGTTCCAGATAAAAATTCATATTTAGGAAATGGAGGAAGGAGTGGGAGCCTTTAGTCATGATAAAGAAGACAAAGGTCAAAATATCAGTGTTGGTAATGCAGAGACAAAATCAAATGAGAACATGAGCAGAGGGGAACACAAAAAATTAATAGAGACTGTGAGAAGCCTGAAAATAGAAGTGAATAGTTACAAAGAAGATAATGAGAGGTTGATGAGAGAAAAAAATCAGATAAATTATCAAGTGATGCAAATCCTAAATTAGTTGCATAACCAAGACGATAATGGATCAGACTAAAGGTAGGAGGAAGAAGGAAGATATCATGAAAGAAGAGGTAACCACAGAAGAGCTGGTCATTCAATTAGTTCTAGAAGAAATCATATACATTACTCACCTATTTACTCATCAAGGAAATTTTATGCATCTGAAGACTCCATAAGCAGTCCAGAAGTGTCTCATGTTAGACACCAAAGAAGAAGACATGAATTGGAAAGTTTGAAAGGAGAGTTGAGGAAGCTTAAGAAATCATCCTTTGATGGTGAAATTGAAAGGGAATATCATGTGAAGCATGGTTTCTTGGAATCATTAGGTATTTTCAATTGCACAACTACTCATCCAACTTATAAGGAAGAATTTCCACATACCATTTGCATGGAAAAGCTGCTATGTGTGGGAATAAACTGAAGAAAGTTGAACACATAAATGAGAGCAAGATCACTTGGAAGCAATTCAAGAAATATTTTCTGAAGGAGTACCTTTTATAACACTTCTATGAAAATAATATGCAATTTTTCTATGAATTAAGGTTGGGAATCATGACCATGCCATAATATGAGAATAAGTTCTTGGGATTGTTGAAGTATGTAGTATTTATCAAGGATGAAAAAGTGAAGATACAAATATTTTTAAGTGGAATGCCATCCTTTTATAAGGAAAAGATTCAGTATGATGAGACTAGGACTTTAACAAAGACCATCAGGTATGCTAAGTACATGTATGAGCAAGGAAAGGGTAGAGAATTCATGCAGAAATGTTGGAAGGATAAGAATAAGGAGAAATATGATCAGAGAAGGAAGGGATTCAAACCTCCTTTCAAGAGAAATAACCCTAACGAAAATCAGCAAGATCATTATGCTAAAGATGAATCCAAGAAAAAGATTCCTTGGGGAAAAGAGGAAGACCACCAATCCAATGTTGGGGGTGAAAAGAATTTCCCCCATAGAGGAGATAAAGCGAAGACCATGCACAACATATAAGATGATACAAAACTAAAGGACATGAGAAGAATATATGCATCCTTAGAGAATCGACAAACAAAGTACCAATCCAATATGATTGAAGTGGAAGGTAAGATCATTAATCAACCTATTGCTATTTTAATTAATTTAGGATCAAATCATTGTTACATTGATCCTAAAATAGTGGTTAGATTACATTTGGAGAAAAGTAATCTTGAGAAATAAAGTTTGTTTTAGCTAGCCATTGGAACCAAAATAGGGATCAATGAGTGTTGGAAACAGGCCAAAGCGGAAATAAAGACAATTTTGGGAAAGAAGGTATGCACGAGGGAAGTGACAACTGGAAGGAAGAACAACATGCGCACATGCATGGAAGACCTAACAACGTTAAGGTTAGGGTATTTGCAATATATTGTAACGGCTAGCGAGATAGGAATGTATAAATATAGATACTTAGGTCTTGGAAGGGGATGATGAGAGAATAGAGATATAGAGAGATGAATACAGAGAGTTGAATACTATGTAATATTTTGTTGTATGACCTAATTTTGTAAACTATTGAGCTAGAAAGGACTGAGGAGGGTAGATCTTGTGGGTTAGATCGCAGGTTGAGGAGCCTGGTATGATCTAGTCCTCCTCATATAGATCTTAACCCAAATGAGAAGAGTTGTAGGAGCACATCGTTGTAGTTTAATAATGATGATAATAAAAGAGCTAAGAACTAGATCCTTGTGGATGTATCCTAGGGGGGGTGAACCATGGTAAAACCTGTGTTATGTGATTGAATGCATGTGTTTTTTTATTGTCTTCAATAGATATTGATATGCTAGATGAATGAGTTGTTATATTTCCTGTATAAATAGACAATAATGGTGTATTTCATTAATAAGCTACAATAGAAATCTTAGCATGAAATTCTCATATATCCTAATCAATATTATGATGTAAACACAACAGTATTGCAGCCATCCATTAAGACTATCTTGGGTGAGACGACGCAGTGCATCCCGTGTGCTGCATTGCCTTCTGGTTTACCAGGAGGGCCGATAGTTTTGGAGGCTTTGTTGGAATCCTGAATAGACATGAACCTTGGGTCACTTAGTATGAACTCAGACAGAATATATAAGTAAATCCAACAATGAGGATGTTAGAGATTTCCCTATAAATCTTAATGGAGTGAGTCCTAGTGATGATATGAATATCATCCCATTAAGATATTATGACATCCTAATTGGAATGGATTGGTTGGACCAACACCATGTTGTTCTATATTGTCATAACAAAACATTTACATGTCTTGATGAAGAAGGGAAAAAAAGAACTATAAAAGGAATCCAAGACCCATTTATATAAGGGAGATTTCAGCCTTACAACTGAAGAGATGTTTTAGGAAAGGATGTCAATTGTATGCATCTCATGTGGAAGATCCAGAAAAGACAACAGGGCCAAGCCTTGAATACTTTCCAGTATTGCAAAGGTTTGAATATGTATTCCAAGAAATACTAGGATTACCACCGAAGAGGGAGATATATTTCTCTATTGATATAGTACCAAGAGGTTCTCTAGTATAAAAAAATTGTTAGAGAATGAGTACACCTGAATTGAAATAATTACAAATGCATCTATAAGAGTTGTTGAGGAAAGGGTACATACATTCAAGTGTTTCACCTTTGGGAGCACCAATACTCTTTGTAAAAAAGAAGGATGGAACATTGAGGCTGTGTATTGACTTTAGACAGCTGAATAAAGACATTGTGAAGAACAAATACCCTCTACCCAAAATTGATGACCTCTTTGATCATCTTAGAGGGGAAACGATATTTTCAAAGATAGACTTAAGATCCAGATACCACTAGGTAAGAATCAAGGAAGAATACATCAATAAGCCAACCTTTAGAACTAGGTGTGGACATTATGAGTTTGTAGTGGTGACATTTAGACTGACCAATGCACCACTGTCTTTATGTTCTTAATGAATGGAATATTTATAAATTATCTTGATAAGTTTTTTATTGTGCTCTTGGATGACATACTTATTTATTCTAAGTCCGAGGAAGAGCATGAACATTACTAGAGGTTGGTGTTGCAAGTGTTGAGGGGACATCAAATTTATGCCAATCTTAGTAAGTGATCTTTTTACCAAAAAAAATCCATTATTTGGGGCATATTATTCAGAAGAAGGTATAACAATAGATCCAAAGAAGATTGACACCATTAGAGGATGAACAAGGTCCAATACCTAGGAATGTTTCAGAAATCAAATATTTTATGGGATTAGCTGGATACTACAGGAGGTTTATAACAAGGTTTTCTAAGATTGTTCATCCCATCACTTCTTTACAAAAGAAGGGAATCAAATTTGAATGGACATCAGAGTGTGAAAAAAACTTTAATTTGTTAAAAGAATTACTTACTAGTGCACCTATTTTAAAGATTGCTGACCCAAATGAGAATTTTTTGGTATGTACAGATGCATGCAATGAAGGACTTGGTGGAGTCCTCACTCAAAATGGATATGCCATTAGTTACGAGTCTAGAAATCTTAAAGAACATGAGAGGAATTATGCCACACATGATTTGGATTTTGTTGCCATATTTCATGCATTGAAGATGTGGAGGCATTATATCATGGGAAAGAGATTTGAATTAAGGACAAACCATAGTGGTCTGAAATATCTTTTTGAACAACCAACTTTGAATTATAGGAAGACAAGATGGTTGAAATTTTTAAGTGAGTTTGATTTTGACATCAAGCATATCAAGGGAAAAGAAAACAAAGTTCCATACACACTCAGTAGAAGAGTACATATCATGCATGATACGACCATTAGTATGCATCAGTCATATTTGAAGAGAAGAAATTTAGATGATGTTTTTATAGATCAACATTACCTACAGGTAAAGGAAAGTTTAAAACGAGAAAATGTACAACGGAAAATTAAAGAGTATGAGATTAAGGAAGATGGATTACTTATGCATAATAATATAATTTATGTTCCTAGTTCCAAAGAACTTAGGAATTTGGTATTAAAAGAAATGCATAATGTTCCATATGTCGGACATCCCGATTACTTATAGAAAATAATTGCAGCAATAAGAAGCCAATTATTTTGGCCAGGAATGAAGAAGGATACTGTAATACCCAGGTTTTGAGTCCACATATTAAATAATTTATTTTGTTTATTTGATGAAAGGTCGGAGTTCCCAAACAACAAAAGAGGCTAACGTGCCTAGAAAATGTAATGTTTTAATCATTATTAATAATAAAATACATCGCTAGCTGCTAGACGAGCAAATACACGAGTTATAGGGGGATATGATTTTAAGAGAGAGGGGAATTAAAGGGATAAGTCATTTTATCATATTTTATTTACCCATAATTGTTTTAATGGAGAGAAGTGGTTACATGTGCTTCTTGGGGGAAAGGCCATGTGGTTCTTGATTTTAAGGTAAATATATAAACCCATCTTTCGGCTGTTTGGGGGGTTCATTCCTTGTTCATTATTCGCACTCTTCATTCAGTTCTCTACATTCACACTTTCACTCATTCATCATTTCTCATTCGTCCTTGATCTTGTTGGGGGAAAGGAAAATTGAATTGTTGGGAGAGAAGCCATTGTTGGCTATTTGTAGTGACCGTTGGTGTATTCCGGCGATGAATTAATGCATGCATGCCTGAGATGCATTGGCATGTGCTAAATTTTATTCATAGTTGTGAGTCCTGAGAATACTAGCATGGAGATTCTTGACCATATGCATTGGAGCTCTGGAAGGAGGTGGATAGCCTGAGCGGCTGCACAACAGAGAAGGGGGTCCATTCTCTTGGGTTGTGTAGGCTAGAGAGAAGATATATGGTGTACTCTAGATTTCTTTGTGTTGAAGAACCTGTGAGAGATTGAGTGCTGTCTGGTTTGGGAAGCTGAGTGACACCATGGAACTGTCCTTGTGGATTCATAGCCCTGGCTCGAGGGTGATCTACTGTTGAGAAATGGAACAATAGTGTCCATGGTTGGGTGGAACGTCCTTGGTCTACAACCAGTTGGTGAATGTTTTTTATTAAGATAATTTTTCTCTGTCATGTGTTTCTCTACTTATATATTTATTTCCGCTATGTATTAATTATTGTCTCTGAGATTCGTACGTTGTAATATGCATGCTTGTTGGTTATTTCTATGCATGGAATTATATTAATTTCTTTTATGTTGTAGCATGAATCTTGATTATTTCATGTGATGTTATCATGTTTCTTTCATGCTGCTTTATTAATTTAACTTTGATAAAAATTCGAAATCAGTTTAGAAGTGAGTTTTGGAGTAGCGTGCTTGACCTGTGGGTCGCTGGGTATGTTACATATATTTCTGATTTCATTTCTAGATGTATGGAATGCCAAAGAGTGAAAGTTGAGCATAGACACCCCGCGGGTTTTCTACAACCATTCCCAATTCCAGAGAGGAAACGAGAAGTGGTAACCATTGATTTTATCACTAAGTTTCCTAGGAGAACAAGGAAACATGATTCAATAATGGTAGTGGTTGATAGGTTGACAAATATTTCTCATTTTGTTTCCGTACAAATGACTCATACACCAACTATTATTGCATAAATTTACATGAGGGAGATTTCTAGGTTGCATGGAATACCTAAGGCAATTGTTTCATATAGAGATACAAAGTTTACTTCAAACTTTTGGAGAGGATTGTTTAAAGGATTTGGTACAAATATGAATTTGAGCACATCATACCATCCACATTTAGATGTGTAGGCATAGAGAGTCAACTAAGTGATTGAAGACATGTTGAGAATGTATGTGATGGATAAGCCATCTAAGTGGGAAGATTACTTGCATTTGGTTGAGTTTGCCTATAATAATGGGTATCAAGATTCATTAAATATGAGCCCGTTTGAATCTTTTTATAGTAGAAAATGAAATACTCCAGTGAGTTGGGACAACCCAATGGACAAGGTAGTACTTGGGCCATAATTACTCAAGGATATGGAATACCATATGGTTAAAATTAAACAGAATTTAAAAGCAACAAAAGATAGAAAAAAAAGTTATGCAGATAAGAACAAGACAAGTAGATAATTTAAAGTGGGAGAGCATGTTCTTTTAAAAGTGAATCCCAAGAAGAGATCATTAAAGTTGGGAAGTTGTACAAAGCTAGCAACCAGATTCTGTGGTCCATTTTAGATATTGGAGAGAATAGGGCAAGTTGCATACATGCTTGCATTGCCTACTTCCATGAATGTAGAATAGGGCAAGTTGCATACATGCTTGCATTGCCTACTTCCATGAATGTGCATAATGTATTTCACATCTCTTTGTTGAAAAAATATGTACATGATCCTAACTGTGTTATTGATTGAAATTTGATTTAGGTGGAGCTAGAAGGATACTTTCAGTTCCATTTGATGCACATATTGGAAAAAAACATCAAAATGCACCGAAATCTTGGAATTTTTTTAGCAGAACTTCTACAGTCTTGAAGATGATACTTGGGAACATGAAGATGCCTTGCGGGCAGAGTACCCACGACTTTTTGAATAATTTTGAAATTTGATTTCTAATTTGTATATGCACTGAGGACATGCCAAAATAAGGGGGAGGGGAATGTAATACCCCATTTTTGAGTCCCCATATTAATAATGCATTTTTTTAATTTGATGAAAGTTCAGAGTGCCTAGGAAATGTAATACATTGAGAATTACAAATAATTAAATACATCGTTGGTTGAAAGATGTGAAAGGACAAGAGTTATAGGGGGATATTATTCCATGAGAGAGGGGGATAAAGGAGATACATATTTTTATCATATTTTATTTACCCATCTTGGTTTTAATTGATAAAAGTGGTTACATGAGATTCTTGGGGGGAAGACCATGTGGTTCTTGATTTGATGTAATTATATAAACCCTTCTTGTGGTTTGTTTTGGGGTTCTTCTCCATTCACTCTTTCACTCTATCATTTGGTTAATTAGCTCATTCATTCTTGTTCTTGGTTGGGACATGTAGATGAATTGCTGAGGAAAGAAGCCATTATTTTTCTGGTTGTAGTAATCACTGGTGTATTCCAGCCATGAATTGGTGATTTTATGTCCGAGATGCATTGGCATGTGCTAAATATTGCTCATATATGAAAATATTGAGAGTCCCAGCATGGGGATTCTTGACCATATGCATTAGATCCCTGGAAAGAAGTGTACAACCTGAGGGACTACATGGAAGTGAAGGGGGTTCATTGTCTTTTGGTGGTGCAGGATGGAGAGAAGAGAGCTTGTTACTTTGGATTGATGTGTGCTGAGAAACCTCTGAGAGCTTGAGTATTGACTGGTTTGGGAAGTTGAACGTCACTTTGGAACCCATCCTTGTGGATTGATAGCCATGGCTCAGGGGTGACCTACTGTTGAGACTTGGAACAACAACATCTAAGGTTGGGTGGAACGTCCTTGGTCTGCAACTAGTTGGTGATTGGTTTTGTTTAAGATAAGTCCTCCCTATCATGGTTTCATTTTCTTGTACATTTATTTCCATTGTGTATTAATTATTATCTTTGAGATATGTATTTATAATGTGCCTTGTTGCTGGTTATTTATGTGCATGGCATGTTTAATATTTCTTTTTAAGTATAGCATGAATCTTGATCATTACATGTGTGGTTATTGCATTTATTGCATTCTTATTTTTTAATTAATTATTATTATAAATTTTAAATCAGTTCTTGAGGTGTGAATTGAAATAGTGTGGCCATCCTGTTGGTGGTTGGGTACATCCTAATTCAAATCTCCTAGGACTTCTCTAAATCCTAACCTCCACTATCACCCTTAAGAGGTTATGTTCTAGTAAATAATTAAAATTGAGGTAAAATTCTACAGGTCATCCATCTGGCCCATAAATTTTGTCTTTTTGAAAGGAATCCAACATTGCCTTTAACCCCTATTTGGAAACCTCTTCCATTAACAATTGATTTTCTTCCTCTATTACAAACCCAAGAAAAAATATGAATTTTTTAGTATCTCATTAATGTTGGCCATATTAGGTTATGAATAAATGGTTTAAAGCATGCGACCCCAAAATATGCTATGTCATAAGACTTTTTGGCCTTACTTCCATATGATATCGTCATCTCCTAGATAGTATTAACTCTATTCCTATGATTTGGAAAATTAAGCAAAACCTTTTGTTTTCATCACCGTTTCTAGCCATACTTCCATACTCTTCATCCTCCAATCTACTTCTCTCCTCTCCAAAAGATTTTTCTTGGTAATTTCCAAAATCTTCGACCTTTCCTTTTCCTCTCCAATGAAAACACGCACAAGGTTATGTTCATACATGGTTGCTAACCGAGTTTCAACTACCTTAATATCCTTGTCAATGTCTTTGAATTTTTTTGGGGCACATGTAGCTACTACCCTTTGAACCTTATTTGGAACTTCAATAAATTGAAAACTTGTTTTGTACCTTGAGTTAGCACCGTACCCCACCTATGCCTCATTTATAATCTTCAAACATTATTAATCATTTAGCCACTCAAAATTGTATTTAAAGGGATTGTCGACTTTGAAGCTTGTCTGTCTATCTCCAAGATGATTGAAATGTGGTTTGATCCACCTCCCACTTCCACCCAAGATCAAATCCTTTTAATTTTCATTAGTATATTAAAAAAACTAGAAACTTGTCTAGCCTCTTGGATACTCTTGCTTCCCCCACCCTACTATTTCTCTAGTTAGGGACAATATTAATGGGTACCACATCTACTAATCCTACCTCCTTTATATTGTACTAAAAAAATCCAGATAATATGTCATGCTTTGCATTTTCTCCCCAAACCTATGATCTACTTAGGGTACAATTTAATTCACCCCCTATTATGACCTTATCTTACCTTAAAACTCCTCGAGAGAAGAAATCCTCCCAAAAATCCTTCCTATCCTCACAAGGCCCATAAAAATTTACCACCTAGAATATCTACCTTAATTCTTAGACCAACAAATTTGAACAAATACTTGTTGCAATAAAAAAAAATTAAATAAGTGCACATTACTCTTCCATTATGTTATTAAACCCCCTTATGAACTCCCATTTGCATCTAGGGCTCTACATTTCCCATCCTTCATCAATTTTTCTAAGGCCTCCATTAGTTTTCTCCCTTCACCCATTGTTTCTTGAAATAATTTGAATCACATCCTACACACTTCCACAAGTGTGTCTATGGATATCCTTTTATAGGGGCTTCCCAAGACTTTAACATTCAAGGACATAATGTTCATGTGTTAACCTTAGAGGCATTTTATCTCATTGTAAGGACCCCTTTTATGGAGTTTTGTTTCCCTTATTGAATATATTGAAAATGATTATGTTGTGCATGATGGATATAATAATTTTACCCAATGTATTGGAGGGGATTTCTCTTACAAGGTCAAATTCTAAATCCCTCTCAAAAATATCTTTAATATTACCACTATCTCTTTTCCTAGACCTCAATACTATCTAGATTTTGGTTGACTACTGAGGGATTCTTTTGAGGCTATTTTTTGTGGACTCGTGTCACCATCTAAATTGACCCTATATCCCCATTTCCCTTATTTATATGAGAATATATTAATGTTATCCTTTCCCTAGGGATGATAGTCTTCAATGTTATATTAATGTTATCTTAGTTCTGGTCAACATTAGCCCTCTTATTGGAATCCTACCCAATTCTAAAGGAGATGGAAAAGATCCAATATCCCAAAATCAAAACCACCATCAATTGAATGAATGGAATGATATGATTTATAGGAATTTGAATTACCATGAATTCATTCAAGTATATTTCTCCATGAGTCCAACTTTTGGTTGATATTCACTAGTTCTTGATGAGATTAAGGCTATGAGGCCATAATATATTAAACCTATGACCATTTAATTTGATTAAGGTCCCTTAATAATTCCTATTTCTCCATTCCATGAGCCTCACTATCTCCCTTTAGGAGAAGAATAAACCTATCCATTCCCTTGGCATCATGTGGAACCTAAGAGAGTACCCCTAAAATGGATTCCACTAGACCCTCATCCACTCATTTAGGGGTTCTTCAACCATTTGTATTCTATGAAACTTTCCTATTACTGTCCTTCCTTGGAATTCTATATATTTTTTAGGCCATATGTTTTCCCCTACTACCATTTTCACCAAATCCTTCCTCCCTTTTACACACCTCTTAGGTTTCTTACCCAAATTTGCAACCACTTCTCCTTCCCACTTCTTCCTACCCACCCATATCCACTTAGAGGATATATGTCCATGGTTCTCCCAATAAACCCTATCCCCTTAAAATTATTGCACTGATCATACTCTTTCATAGGTCCCTTTCTAGTCTAAGAAACCTCCCTTCCATTGTTGCTAAACTGATTTGTTACATTCCCTCCAAGTCTATGATCATCAGTTTCCACCCACAACAATTAGAATTCTATTTTAGTGTGCATAATGTATTATATGAGCATAACATAGCTTGTGCTAGACCAAATCTATAAGTCCACGCACAAAATTGGTGGGCAATCCACACTTAGGCACTTAGGTTGGTGAGAGACCCACCAATAATTGAGTGGGAGGTATTGAAATAAATCCTAAATTCCTAGTTTTATCCTATCAGTTATGAAGAGAATGAAAGCATTCAATGGAACTCCTATTGACAAGGTAAGGATAGAGTGCACAAGCTTACACTATAGAGTTCTATAAGAAATCCATTCATTTGGGAATAAATCCCTAGGACCCAGACATTGTCATCAAGTACCTCAGTGGTATTCATAGTCACATAAGAAGAAATGATATGCTATACAAACCCAAGACCATGGATGATTCCTGTGTATAGGCCTGGTGCATTGGACATTCAAAGTAGTCAAATTAGTATGAAGTTTCCAATAAGGGTGAAAAGAAGAAATGGAAATGGAAAAATAACAAAATTGTTGCCACTGCATGTGTGCAAGGACCCTAATAACCACTATGACCATTGTAACATTGATGGACACCCAAAAAAAGTGTTGTAAACTTCATCCAAAGTTTAATCCTAAAAACTACACACAAGAGTAGTCCAAGAAGGATAATCTTCTAGTGGAAGTAGGAAGGGAGATAAAAAATAGCTTAGATGTCATGAAGATACACTGCACAATAATATTGAAGGAGGTGAATCTAAGTAGACTCCATCACAAATATGAGAAGGATACGAAATCAATATTCCATATTAATATTCAGATCAAGAAGAACAAAGTAGATGTTGTGTTTGATTATGATTCACAGGAAAATCTTATTGTAGAGGCCCTAGAAAATAAGATTTGTTTAGAAGTAAAAGATATACCTCATCCATACCCTTTGGGTTGGGTAAATAAATATGTAGAGTTGAAAGTTACCAAGTAATGTAATCTTATATTTGCCATCAGTGCAAATTTGATTAATGAAATAGAATTTTATGTAGTGCTTCCCGGTGTTTGTGATGTTGTGTTTAGTAGCCTCTTTATGTATACGAGGGATGATATCATGATAAGAATGGAAAATCAATGGAACCAAATAAAATATAGTAAATATTTTACTATTAATGCACATAAGGAGAAGTCTAATATCTCTTTGGTGAGTGCATATCAAGCTAAGAGATTTATTAGCTTAATCAAGAAGTATGTAATTATTTTCTCAAGACAAAACCAAAAGTCACCAATTAAGCAGGTGGAAGGTAAAATTTGAAGGATGTAAAAAAAATATAAACAACAATTGGATGGGATTTTGTATGAATATAGAAAAGTGTTCCAAGATCCAAAAGGGAAGTGGAGTAGGAAGTACAATTACTGCTAAAATCTCCTTTACCAAATATAGGACTATACAAATAGTCCATATTAGAGTTAGATGAAGTGAAGAATAAGTTGTAGGAATTGGCAGAACAAGAGGCCATAAGGCCAAGTACCTCACCATGCACTTCCATGATCATTTCGGTACCAAAGAAGGGTGAGACTTGGAGAATTCTCATTGACTATAGATATTTGAACAAGATCACTCTCAATAATATGTAACCTTTGCCTCAAATCATGACTTGTTATATCATCTCTAACATGTTAAGCCCCTAAGTTCTACCCCTAAATAATCATCATTAAATTATATTTGTATAGACTAATTATTTTCTTTCCAACTCTCTTTATCTCCTATATATACACATTAAGGGGACTCATTTGAAAATTCATATTATTAGCTTTGAGCTTGTAATAAGAGTTCCCCCTCAAAGAAGACTCTCTTTTATTCACCCTTTTACACTATTTTGGCATGGTAGCATTGAATTAGAGTGTTTTCATGTTTATTTAGCTATTTGGTTCACAACATTCGGTATTAGAGTAGGCAATCCTTGTTTTTTCTCTTTCAAACTAGTCATCTTACCATTTTTACTACAATTTTTTTGGGGATATTCAAATTGCATATAAAATTCAGGATTATAAAAGGAAGATTGATGTATCACTGGTCAAAATTCCAGAATCTAACTTCCTATATTTTTTGAGATATAAGATTTGCAAGTTGTGTTTTTTTGTCTACTCCTAAAACTAGGCTTAAATAGTTGGTTTTGGTAAATCAGTCATATTTTAAAATTGAGAGACCAAACCATTTCAAGTCCAAATATCAGAGGCATTTCATACAATTTTACTCACTTAAAATGCCCCAAAATCAATAAGTCTTGTGATAGTGGACCTAAATTTTGACTATAAATTCCAAATTCAGTGAGAACCACACAATTGTGAAGAAGGCATATCATTCTATTGTAGGGAAAAAGTTCAAACTCATCGACACAATTGTGTATTAGAAATACATTAAGTACAAGTTTGGCCTATAGAGAAATCCCAAAATAAAAGGCATAAAACATATGTTCACTTAAACATTACATAACTTTTGATTGAATCACTACTACAATATAGGGTTGTAGTGTTCTCGTTAGTGCCATCACCTAGTGTTTTTTTTGTTAGAAAAAATTCAAGTTTGTAGGATGCAAAACATGACAATATAGGGGATGCCATTTTTTACATCACCTTTGAATCAAATCTTCATAAAATATGTATTATCATTTTCAACACGTGCTTTACAAGGTATTGTTGTAGAAATAAAAGAGTACGTCATACTGCATCACATGAGAATTTTAATACATCACATATCATTGCAAAAAAATTCTTATAGAGTCACATTTGTGTTGACTGTGTCTTATACATGTTATTTTTGACATGGTAGTGTAGTATTGCATCGATGTGGGTCTCTAAATTTAACACAGGGTGTCATTTTCCCATTGTATTAGAGTCACAACAACGCCATAATAGCATTGATAAAAGGAAAATTTTATTCATTTAACATCATATTTGCATCATTATTGCATCTTTGTCCTAAAGATGGATCCTGATCTGGATCCGAAACGTCGACAATCTATTGACTACACTGGGGGGTTTGGCTTTGCGTAGGATGACTGCGCAGTCTTGTCTAATTAATTCGTTGTCTTCGTCGTTGAGGTTCTGTATGTCGTCCTCAATGCAGCAGATGATCTCATCCGTGGGGATGGAGTTCGGCGAGACTGCGAAGTTTAGTCCTAACTTCTCTCTTTCTCTTAAAACCCAGGCTATTTGTCCTAAAGATGGATCCTGATCTGGATCCGAAACGTCGACAATCTATTGACTACACTGTGGCTTTTCCGATCAAAATCGAAAATCCCAACCACAACAATCTCACTCATCATAATTTTACATGTTTATTGCGTCATGTTATTGTCACATATGCATTTTTATTATTTATTTTTGAATCATATAAGAGTCATATTACATCACACATGTGTCATGCCAGTGTTGGGTTTGCATCGTGTTAATGTTAGTTTTGCATTGTTATTATTCCTTTTGTATCATTAGAACATATTTTTAGCATCGGAAAAAATATGTTTTGCATCAAAATAATATCAAAATTGAGTTATTTTAGTGTAGACCGAGTACTTCCCCATGATCCACTGATGGTAAATAGGGTAAACTGTTAGCTACCATTACAACACCTAACCCTAAGGAGATATAGAGATTTGAACCCTTGACCTCTCCATTCTTAGAGGTCTCATGTGTGGCTAATAGACCACTCAAGATAACCTATGGGGCTTTAATAATAATAATTATAGTTTTAATTATTAATATTAATTTAGCCCCAAGCGTTATCTCAAGTGGTTCTGAGCCAGACGTGAAGTTATCCCCAACAGAGGAGGTCATAGGTTCAAATATCTTGTTCCCCCTTGGGGTTAAGCCCGTAATTAGGTTGACGATACAACCCTGTTAACTCGGAAGATTTTCCGTGATCTTGTTCCATGGACATAGCTAGAACTTATTTCGGTGTGGTGAACCACACGAGAAATAATAATAATAATTCAATTATAAATTATATTTTTATAATGTCTAAATATTGATGATTAGTAGAAGTCTATTTTATAGCGTAATAATCATGAGAAAAAAAATCATGTATATATAAATGCAAAATCATGTATACAATATAGCATGAAAATATATCTACACATATAAGGAAATGAATTGAATTTTACATTAGAATTTGATTGAACAAAGTTGATTGAATTTCTTGTAAATAAGTTGTAGATTTCCACCCCAAGGAAATGACAACTTTTTATACAACATAGCATGATTTTGTTTTACACATAAAAGGAAATGGAATGGATTTTACATTACAAGTTGATTGAATGAATTTGACTAAACTCTTTTTAATGCCTTCTTCATATTTCGAACCCTCCTCATCCCCACTCTGTAAAAATATAATAAAAGAACATAAGTTCTATAAAACAAAAAATTGCTAACTATTAAATATGTAATTAAAAACATATAGGATAAAATGTTTCCAATACTCTCTTAATTCTTTGAATCACTTTTGTCATCATCAATCATCTCTTTTCATTATCATATTTGTGATCTATGCTCAAACATTAATATGTATGTTGTAGAATGAATAAGTACCATGAAAAATGTAGTATATTGGATTCATTTACACTAAAATTTCATTGAAAAATGTAAGATAAATCCTACCACAACCAACATGATCATATCTATTGCATATGATTTTTGGTTTGAGGCTTTGTTTTTTATTATACTCTTTAAAAATGTGCTAATTTTTTTTATCAAGATTTTCTGCCACATAGAACATGATATAGTCAGTAACGATTAGAATTATAAATGCATTTTTTCGTAAAATAAAACATATTTTTCAATATTATAAAAAATTCATAAAGTATATAATTAAAATTCACTTTGGGATTTTTATTGTTGTCATCATCAATTACAATATATTTACCTTTTCTTCTATGACCTTCCTCATCTCTTTTCTTACAACTAGAGTAATTGTTTGATAGTCCCTTTTGTTGGAAGTTTGTATATCTATTAAAACAACATACTACTAAGGCAAGTACATAAAATCCATGAAATAAAATATATGCATAATTTGACACAACTATTGAAAATACACATGCATGACATCAACATATATGGTGATACTTTATTTAACAAAAGGTAATGAAAGTCACCAAATTGAACCAATTTCAACTAGACTCAACTGGAATTTGGTGTAAATATTTGAGTTGATGTGATCACAACCTCCAACAATATGATAGTAACATTATCTATGGTTTTGGTATCATGTCTTTTTTTTACACTCCTAGCTATGGTTTTTACCCATGTGAGTTATTATACACTTATTATAGTGGCATACACAGAGGTGGGAATTCATTTCACATTAATAAATATTACACAGAAAATAATAATCCAAGTGAGCTACTATTGGATTAATTGTTGTGACTATTCAAGATAACTTCAATTGTGTTATTGTGCCAATGATGGAATTCATTAAGATGCCTATAATAGATTCATATTTGACCACTAATCTTTGAGATATTTTTGTATACACACACACACACACATAATATTATAATATTTTGTAGTACATCCTCTAGTAGAATTATCAGTGAAGGGGACCCAAACCTCTTGGAAATGATGAACATCCTTTTCTTCATATATTATGTTCATTAAATAAATTGCATATATGTAAGGAGTTCTCAAGTTGGTAAAAGGATATATACCATTATCTCAAGTCTGTAATTTCTCACCCTCAACCCACCACTTCGATTTTTTGCAATAATCGTTGGTTTTAACAAACTCATTTACCTTGGATGTTGTGATGCAAGTTTCTAGTTCTTGAAACTTATAATATTTTTCAAGCTCATTGGGTTGGAATGATGTGATGCATATCCCTTGCATATTTTTTTTTTATAAGCAAGATTCTATAAAAGTATTTCAAAATCAAAGAGTACACATAACTTCCACGGTTTCAAGCTGTAAACACTGAGCTTCCCTGAGGGAAACCAACTCAGCTAGCCGAACTGCTTCATAACTGAAGTCTTAGACTACTACTGACACAGATATTGTTCAAAATTATACCCCCTAACGACAGTCGTTACAACTGTGCAGAGTGTAAACATAACCATAATAACCATAGGCAATTGCATGAGAGGTGGCCGTTCACAAAACAAAGCGACAGACAAATCACCGGTATGGGCTGTAGTGTGGCCACCTGGCCATGAAGAAGGTGTCGAATGTCGGGTCCCCAGGAAGATGTGGCTCCTCCTTGACTGGTGTCCTGTCTAGTTGCATGGCGTCCTCCAGCTGTGGTGGCACATTCTCCTCCTTTTGGACATCCTTCGACCAGGATGGAAGCCCCTGCTCTTCATGGTCTGGCTTGGTGTGGACCAAAGTTTCCAGTGAGGGAGGTGGTGCCAACACTGGTGCCAAATTGCTGTTGCTTGGGCTACCTCTGCTGGGAGGTGAGGAGCACCCTGCATTGCGGAGAGAAATTGCAAGAGTTGAGAGGCTTTGTTGTCCAGGGTCTCTAGGCGGAACCAGAGGTCATGAGTTGAGAGGCTTTGTTGTCCAGGGTCTCTAGGCGGAACCAGAGGTCATCCATGTCCCGATGCAAGTCGAATACCAGGCTCTGCAATAGTGTGAGGCCTGTTTTCCATTCACATTCTGAATCAGCATTGGAGCCAGCTTGAGAGTGGGGTCTCTGGCATGAATTTTGACTGGATTTCAGACCATCCATCTGATATCAAGCATTGAGAGGTTGGGCCTGAAGTGAATGGATGGCCGAAGAGTTGGGAGGAGCCAAAGGGCCTGGGTGTGAAACTGAGGCCAAATTTCCTGAAGGTCCTGGGTTGTAATCCAGTGAGGCCGCTGAGCAGTCCATCCCCTCCATTCTGTTGGCAAGGGATGCAAAGAGGGGAGGGAGAGAAGCATGATTTTGGGTTGAGGCCAAATTTCCTGCTGGTCCTGGGTTGTAATCCAGTGAGGCCGCTGAGCAGTCCATCCCCTCCATTCTGTTGGCAAGGGATGCAAAGAGGGGAGGGAGAGAAGCATGATTTTGGGTTGATTGCGCCAGGGAGGAGGATGAAGTGGACGACGAGGAGGAGGATAAAAGGGAGGGAGAAGGTGGGGGACAAAGGACCTAGTAGGGTCGGTTTGGTTGCCAGGCCAACCCGCGTTTGGACTTCCCTCGTAGCCTGGGCATATACGAGACACTAGGAGAGAAAAAATGAGTCAGAAACAAACTGGGAGAGGATGATAGTAGAGCAGAGAAAGGTTGGGCAGGAGGCTGAGCTTTGAGAAAAATAATCAGGAAGGAATCAGCCATCCAGAGTCGCTAAAGCAATTCAAATAGGCCAGGGAGCATTTTGAAGTTCCATAAATAACCTCACACATAGAGTAAAGGCCGAGTGAAGGTGCTGGTCCATCGAAAGGATGGGAAGGTAGAGCAGGGCACACTGAGAGTAATGGCGCCCTGCTTTGAGTGAGATAAACTTAAAGGAATGAGGTAGGTGGGAGGGAGTGGCATGCGATCGTCATGTGGCCGACGC
>CBVK0101491427.1:0-16395 GCA_900067695.1 Picea abies
TTGCACTGCTTGCGTAAGGTAATTCGTCAGGTAGGGCAGGCCGAGACCTTGGGTACTTGCTTCCGAGGGATAATAATAAGATTTTGTAGAAAGGGATGCCAGGATACTGTTGCACTGCTTGCGTAAGTGAACTCGTCAGGTAAGGGAGACCGAGACCATTGGTACTTGCTTCCCAAGAAAGGAATCCCAACGGTGTAGAGACGATTGCGCCGCCAATACAGAAATCCCGTCATGGAATTTTGATTGAATTTTTTCTAAACATGTAATAGAAAGCTGCTTCTTATTATTATAATAAAGCTTCTGTTTTTCATATTTATTCATAAAAAAAAAGTTGTCTCTTTATTATTTGAATGCTCAAAAATTAGACTTAATATTTTTTTGGCTTTGTATGATGTATTTCAAGAATACTCTATCAAAATATAAGCAGAGACGTAAATAACTAATTAACTAGTTAAGTAAGGATGTAATATTTTTTTTGACACCACTCCTTAATTATATCCACTAAAATTATAAACTATCACTAGCTTCTACAACTTCCAAGTCATTAGAGTCCTCCTTAATATCTCACATTTCCCCTTCTTAATCAAAGATTCAAATTTTCTGATTCAATCATCAAGCTAGCATATGAGTACACCTAACACCCTCGTACCTATCCAAGTAGTTAATTCCACAATTTGATGTCACATCCCTTTTATGGACAACGTCTCAAGTTGCTCAAAACTAGGGACACGCTACATGATCACTTACTACTTTATGTAGGCATGACTCAACAAGACTTACAGAACATAGGGAACCCAACTTTCCTATAGAAAAGCTCACAACTTGGAACAAAAACTTACTAGGGTGTCATGTTCAACCGAACATGTACCCCAAATTATAACATTTCATCTCATTACAATATTCCATGTTCTCATTACAACATTTCATGTATTTAGGGAAGTCATCTCATTTTATGATTCTTGTATTTGTTGGTGACTCAAAAAAAACAAAATTTAACCAAAATTTTGTTAATGTTGCATTCTATGTGCATATCTTTCTTCTTCGCTCCACTTTTCCTTCACGTCTTTGTACATGCCTGCATGACTTTTTTCTTCGTGGATTCTGCTCCAATCTTCGTAGCTTCTCGCCTTCTTCTCCAATCTTCATAGCTTCTCGTCCTCTCCTCCAATGTTCGTAGCTTCTCATCTGATCCTTTCTTTCTTGGGGTGAGGTTTTCTCCATGCCAAAATACTTGCTGCTCAATGATGTTGAAACGTTGCCCACAAAATGGCTCAACGTCAACGATACTTTCTCTTCAACAATAGAAGAGGAAATACTTTTGTCTTGTGTCTTCTTCTCCCTAGAAGCCTCAATCTTCTGTCTTGTAGACTATTCGCTCCATTGTGACTCTTATTCATCTATCAGCTCTGCTGGCCTGATTGGAATTTGCTTCTTCGGTTCACTAAACTTGCTTCACTCTTTGCAACTTTTTTTATAAATGCCAAAATAAATCTCATCACCATGTGTTTTCCTCTTGAAATTACCTTCGTCTTGGATTTCCATATTCTCCAGTCATTTGTTAGAGTCCAAAATTCTAACAAAATAACATCAACTTCATATTGAGGTCATGAATCTCAATAATAATTCCAAAGACTTTAGCAACTCTTTTCATCAACATGCAAACCTTTGACATGTTCCATGACTTTAATTTGCCTTTGACATTGACATAAATGGACTAGTTACACCATTTTCACTTTAGCATAAACCCTCCATCAAATATCAATCTTTTTTAATAAACATGAATATCTCTCAAAGTAATAATCTGTATATAGGAAAATACATCCATTGTATATAATTCTACAAAAAATTTAAAATATCTTTACTAGCTTGTTTTCAAGTGGTATAGCAAGTTCACACTTTTTCTACTTCAATAGTTTTCCAATCCTTTTAATATATATATTTCTCCACCAAAAACAAAAAGGAGGACTTCTTAAAACATATCCTTAAAAAATGGTACCTTCACCAACTTCTCTTTTAGAGAGGTTTACGAGTGTCTATTCTTTCTTTATAGCTCATAAAATTGAAAAACATGCTCATAAAAACAAACTTCTCTTGACATAAATCTTGTATATGAAATTTGCAACATAACTCAATAGAACGTTGAGTTGTGTGCAAAAACGTAATTCAGGACTTCGGAGCTCAAGCAACCTCCGAGACTCTATTTCTAGATAGATGGAACCAAACAAACCCTCAACACAATCTAACAATTCTTCCCTTGCACCCGACTCACAGATTCCTGGGACCTGAGCCCTCCAATGATGGAGTGAGACCCATACCCGCTTTGATACCATGTCAAAATATAGGCAGATAGAGATAGAGATTGATAGGATGCAACACTCTACACTATTGATGTGTATTGTATTAATATATGTGTGATACCATGTCAAAATATAAGGAGAGAAAGATTGATATGATGCAACACTCTACACTAATGATGTGTATTGCATTAATATGAACATATACATTTACATTATAGTTACAAGAAATTACAGAGTTACCAACTCTTATAACTGTAAACAACTAATTAACTAGTTAAGTAAAAATGTAATTATTTCCCTTAACATATTGATTATTACATAAAGTGATCTTTTATGTTGGGAGGAAATACTCTCACTTAAATTGAATATGATTTATTATAAAGTGAGAATTTTGCAAATTACAAACTTTTATTTAACTTTTTATAATTTAAAAAAGTTTTAAAATTAAATTATTAAATTATTATAAATTTTATTTTCTTAAATTTCATAATCTTTTTATTAAAATTATATATTTGATTTTTAATTTTAAATTTTAAATTAAAATGAATATTATATATTATTTTTATTTAATATTTTATATATTAAAATTAGTAAAAAATTATACATTTTTCTAATATTCAAAACACCAAATACATTAGCCTAGATATATCCTAATTCTCGATCAAGCTTTTTCATTTTTAAAATGCAAAACTTAAGAAAATATTAAAAGTTTTCACCTCAAAATACTCTATCCCTCTAAACACTCATAGATCTAAAATAAAAATAAATCTAAATTGTTATAAGACGAATTTAGATTATTATTCATTTAATATATATATATATATATATATATATATATATATATATATATATAAAAGCTAACATAATTTTTTAATTTTTTATATATGTTTTAAAAAATATTTTTTATAAATATTTAAATATTTGTTAAATATTTGATTTAATTAATTAATTAATTATCACCTGACTTACTCCGTTCATATCGATCATGGACTTAGTGCATGAGTAATAATAACAAAATAAGTTTACATATAAAAAGTGATTATTATAATTTAATGTGTAATCGTTTCTAATTGGGCTGTCACAAAGGCAACCACGAATCAATCACTTGAAAAAGCACAAGTTAAAAGGCAGGCCACTGTCATTTGTGATGCATATTTTGGTGGTAACTGCTTGCGAGGCCATCCAAAACTTCAATATTAATAGGATAATCACCCAAAATTTCAATATTAATAGGATAATGGTCTTTTAATTGTGGTTAAATAAAATATACATCCACTCTTCACACCAACATTACATTGGAGCCACAGGAGGCACACCACTTTTGCCTTAAAAATGGTATATCACATTGAACAACTCTTGGGTGGCTAAGCGTTGCCTAAATCGGTTCATCTTTTTCTGTTTTAACAAGAACTGGTAAAAATATATTAAATGGTGTGGATAAATCCACTGAGGTTACAAAAAAGAAAAACAGCCTCTCTTAGGACGATTACAAAAATTGGGGTATTCATATATCCCCTTTGCTTACAAAAAATACCGTGTGGTGAATTTCCTACATATATTCTGTAGAAGGAGCCACTTAAATACACTATACGACAAAACATAGATCTGTTTGATAGCAAGACCGATTAGTTTAGACGTTTTTCTCCACTTTGGGATGCTGCTCGTTTCTCTAGAAGTCGGAGAGGGGCACATTCAGATCTGGTACCTGATTAATCGAATTGGACTGGACATTCCTCGAATATCCTTGTTGAGCTTCCGTATTGCTTGTAGGGGGATGCATGTCCTTAAGCTAGTCCATCCTGAGCTGAAGGGTGTTGATCTGCTCCCGATTGGTAGCAATTTTACTTCTCTGCGCCTCGCTTTCGTCATGTAGTTTACTGATCAGAAAACGGTGTTGGGAAATAGTTTCCATCTCGAAAGCCCTGTTAGCACTCAGCGCTCCCAATTGCTCTCGAAGGCTATTGCATCCTCCACATTCAAGTTCCCAATTGTCTTCTGGCCAGGTGTCTGAGTCTTCCTGCACTGTATTTTCCTGTTGCATTTCACTGTCACCAGAGGAGAGTCCAGAATTGGCCGGTTCTTATGGGTTCTGCATAGGGCCTAGGTGGAAAGGCAAGCGCGAGGGGGGACGACTAAGAGACTGCACAACAGGGAGCAGAAGGAGGGGTAGAAGTAAGGTAGGATGAAGGCTCCAATATTTATAATTGAGCAATTCACAACACCGAACAACACAAGGAGCTCTCTGAGGAAATCGGGAATGACTACAAGGTGGCGAGGAGGCTGCAATAATAACCAGGGGAGTATGGAGAAGCGAGCGAGCAGAGTGGAATTCCCACGAGGGCCATGCACAGAGCAAGGATGACTGCAAGTTTGCTAAGGAGGGGGATGACGAATGAACCCGCGAGTTTGTGGGAAGAGTCTTGTACATAGTACTGAGCATCGCCATGGAGGGGTGGCTGACATCAGGGGAGCTGAATCGATGAGGGAGATGAGAGGCCTGGCCATCATGTCCACACAGGTGAGCCAGGTACACCATATTTCCCATGCGAGGAGGAGATTTCACACTGCTTGGAGAAGAGATCATCTTGTACGCGTGAGGTAGAGAGTCTGCGTATGGAAAATACCAAATGGTGCGACGACAAGCTGACACGTGGACGACTGAAAGCGTCCACCCAGCCATGTCATGACTTTCCTTACGGGCACACGGTGGACCCCGACTGAAGAGGTTGAGGATGCTTCCTTTTTGCCGCACTTGGGAGGAGCTGTCATTGTTCATATCCATGTGATCATGAGGGATGCTTAAGCCCCATGGGGGGGAACTCCTTTTGTTTTCCAAAATTTTCTCTTAGAGGTTCATTAATATAGGGTGGTTGGGGTTAAAACTGTATCGATGCTGAGAGTGTCGAGATTTGTCCCGATGCATTATCCATCTTGTCTACTTCGTTATTATTGCCTCGAAGGATGTGAAAGAAGGTAGTCTTGATTTCTTTGGAAGCCAGCCTGGTTCTATCTGGGATCTGTTTTAAGCTGGGATCTTTGGGGTTTGTTCCCTTGACCATCAGTCTTATTATGGTGAGAGAGTCATCGAGGACAACAAGCTTTCTTATTCCCTTGGAATGGGCCAGTTAAGCTCCCTTGAGAAGAGTGTATGCCTCAGCTTTATTGTTGGTATCCGTCCCTAGATTCCAGTGGTACCTAGACTTTGTTTCCCCCCAAGATCATAAAGGATCCCCCCCGCACCTGTGTCCCCTGGGTTTTCTTTAGAGGCTCCATCGAAGCAAAGAGTATGGGTTTTTTGCTTCTAGATCCAAAGTTCCATGTTGAGTGTGTGGTGAAGCTACCATCTTGATCTTGGGGTTATTTGAGGGTACTTAATGGTCCTGAGATTGAAGCTTGCCATCCATTCCTTTTCTCGATCGTTCCAGTTTGTTGTATCTTCAATTTTCAAAGGTCAAGAACATATAGTTTCAAAGAGTAGCAGCTTTGCCCTAGTTCAATTCCCGTGAGGGCCTAACCTGAAGCCATGGGGGCACCTTGAGGTAGTGGTCGAACGTGTGGTTGCACCCAGAGATACTATATTAAATGGTATCATGACCTGTGCACACATAAGTGGATCAAAGCCCACCCCCATGTCCTTCAATTGAGAAAATAATACAACTTGAGTGGGCCTAATGGTTAAGAACATGTGTTTTCACTTAAGTAATATATCAATTGTTAGAATCATAGCTTTAGATTAGTTTATTTCTTTTACTGTTTTTTAGGGCTCTAGTTGGCTAATGGAGCCATTAAACTCATCGGGTCAGATCATACCAAACGACTTGGGTTAATTAGACAACCCCGGTCCGGATCTGACCTTCCAGTTGATGATGTGTCACTTATGCCCGTCAACAAATGGCGTTAGAAGGAGGGCCTGAAATTAATTGATGGCACGTGGAGATCGCAAGACCCCTCCAAATAATCGTTCTCTTGTCATAACGCGTAGTTGCTTCGACACAGACTTTATACTTGAAACAACTACTACCTCAAACGATACCCCTGGTATTCCTGTCGAACCAGTGACACCACTTCCTCAAGGGATTGACGTCCAAGAAATTGTTCGCCAGTCACTCATAAGAACTCAAAGTGTCTTGTCCCGTATTAGACAACCTGGTAGACAACTTCATCAACCCTTTGATTTTACAAATCTTCAAGATCAACTTCAAGGCACTGGTCTGCCTAGAAACACTATAGGGATTGATAATATTACCAATCATGTTGAAGCATTTATCCTTAGTGCTGGAGGATCTGGTATTCCATCATCCCCACCTGGTTCTTCCCCACCTTCTTTGGGAGGTGAATCCTTGGACGAAGACATTTATTCATCTGAACCATATCAACCTTCAACTCTGCCAACTCCCATGGCAAAACAAAATAATCCTGTCAGACCTTAGCTCGATCAAGATGTTGTGGTTGTGCTTGGACCCCAACACCCATTTCCTAAACATCCAGAGAAATGGCTGCCCAAATTTGACCTAGATTCGAAGCAATCAGCTGAGGATCACATGAAGAAATTTATGCTAGCCATTAGACTCTGGAGTATCGAACACGAAGATGCCATGTGCAGATTATTTCTTTACACTTTTGAGGGGAATGCCTCATCCTGGTATTTTGCTCAACAACCTCAGACCATTGTCTCTTGGGACAAGTTTGAAACTTGTTTTCTAGAAAAATTTGGAGATGATAAATCTCTAGAAGTCTTGGAAATGGAAATATCTAGCTTAAAGATGAACCCTAAAGAAAAAATTAAAGACTTTAACCAGAGATTCCTAACACTAAAAAACAAAATCCTTGTAGATTCGATGCCTGCAGAAAACTTAATTGTTGCATATTATACGAAGGCCCTGCATAACAACATAGCCATATGGGTTAAAAGGTCCAAAAAGAACACGTTGCTAAAATCTTTTGAGGAGGCAAGTCAGATTGAGAGACATATTGAGCCTAAAAGATAATCTAAGTAGTGAGGTTGAAACATCTTCATCTTCTAAGAAGAAAATAGAAATTCTCGCTAGGCCTCCTCAAGTTAAAACTCAACAAGAAACATTAGATTTGGAGAGTTTTCAGAAAGATTTCCATAAATTGTCCAATCAGGTTGTTGACTTGAAAATATCCTTCGAGGAGGCATCTACAAGTAAAGGAAGATTCAAACCTCCTTTTAGAAAACCTTTCCCTCTAAACCGGCCAAACCCAACCACAAAAGGTCTAAATTTTGAAAGTTTATAGTATGCTTTGCAAACAATATTAGAAGCACATGACAATTCTGTTTCTGCTCCTCCTAAAAATTCTGATGATACAGTTGAGGAAGAGGTACCAGAAGAGGAAGACTCATCTCCTCCCATTTTCGAGCACTTGTCAGACAATATTTTTCAAGCAAAATTTGAAACTGTCCACCGATACAACACTAGAAGTAAAATACAAAACAAGTCCCCACCAGAAACAAGTAAAAACGTGGTTTCAAAACAGCCAAAGCAAATTGAAACTAGATAAAACTTAGCTGCCCCAATTTTAGAGTATGATTTAATTGAAGATCTGAAAAAATTAAGGGCAAATATTTATGTTTTTGAATTGCTGAAATTTCCTCTTATTTTGCAGAAAATGCTCCAAAGCATTGCTGAAAATAGTAAAAAGAATGATGTTAGCAACAAAAAATCAGTAGAAATTGACTTAAACACAGCTAAAAATATCTCAAGTAAAAAGACATATGAAAATCAAGATAAAAGGGACTCATAAAAAAAATTGTAGGAAACTTAGATAAAACTGTTTCAGGGACAACAATAAAAAATTAGCGGAATTCTATTGTTTCTGCACGAAAAAATGTGCCTATTTTTTTATTAACTTTTGAAATTTTTAATAGGAATGTACATAACTGTATGGTTGACTCTGGTGCATCATCAAATGTGATGCCTCTGTTTGTATGCCATAAAATTAATGCAGAAGTAAAACCTTCTGATTTAAAAATCATTCAATTAGATCGAACTAATGTCAAAGTCATTGGTGAACTAAAAAATGTGTTGGTTAGATTATCGTCCAATCCCAAGGTTCATCAAGTAATCGATATTATATTGTTGACATTTCTGAAGTTTATGGTTTGTTTTTTAGTAGAGATTGGTTTGAACAACTACACGATTATTTTGCTACAGACTAGTCTCATTTGTGGTTGTCAGAAAATGGACAGCCCAACAAGAACAGAATAAACAGAGAACGTTACCTTAAGCATACTATGACAGATCTGAACGACCCAAATGAGCCTTTTGTTACCACTACAAATTCAATTGAAGCATAGGGAATGAATACCTTTTTCGGTAAATTCATGACTGAAATTTCCTCTATCACTGATCCAGAACAACAATCTGAAGTAACAGCCTATATTGGGGCACCAACTTCGCCAAATACGCCAAATATTGTTAATGACACACAAATCTGGTCCCTATATTTTGATGGATCCAAATCCTAAGAAGGGGCATGTGCTAGTTGTGTGCTCAGTGACCCCATGGGTAATAAAACTTTTATTGCTTGTCGATTAGATTCCGAATGTACTAATAACACAGCCAAGTACGAAGCACTTTTGTAGGGACTGAGGAAGGCAATGAACATCGACGTGCAAAATTTTGTAGTATTTGGTGATTCAGAAATAGTAGTCAAACATGTAAGAAATGCAATACATTGTTTGTCACTGCATCTGAAGAATTACCAAACCAAGGTATGGGGTTTAATGCACAAGTTTCTAGAATTCAATATAAATTCCATTCCTAGGATGAGTAATTCATAAGTTGATTTACTGGCCAATGTTGCTTCTAAATTTTTGCCTGCTGAAGGTCTTTCTCCTAATGCATTCTCGATCGAATTGTTATTCAGGCCATCAATTCCAGACAACATCACAAACTGGAGAGTATTTGATGATGATCAGCAGATCATCAATTTTATGCATATGGAAGACACCTTCCAAGATGTAGTTATTGATGAAAGCACTCACGACGAGAATCTTCAAGATTTCACAGTAATATCTGATCCTCGATCTCCAAAATCATCATCCGAGTTGGTAAACACCATCCCCAAATCTATTGTGAGATTAGAGATATTTTATGACCTACATGACAAGTTTAGAGGGGTAGTCAATTGCAAAATAAATAGTTCCTCTTTGTTGTACGAAACTGTAAATTTAGGAACATGAGATAACCCTCAAAATATTAATTTGGGAAAGGGATGTTCTGAACAGGAAAGGTGTGCTTTTATAAAATTATTCAAAGAATATAAAGATATATTTGTTTAGACGTACGACGATCTAAAAACTTTCGACCCAAACATCATACAACACGTAATTCCTATGAAACCCCAAACTCAGCCTTTCCAACAAAAATTGAGAAAAATGCATCCTAAATTGGAACCTACCTTAAAAAAAGAACTGAATAAATTAATTACTGCAAATATAATTTTTCCAGATAGGCATACTCAATGAGTATCCAGATTATTCCCTGTAAATAAGAAAAATGGAGAAATTCGACTTTGTGTCGATTTTCGAAATTTAAATCGAGCCTCTGATAAAGACAACCATCATGTTCCTCCAATGGAACAAATTCTACAACAAGTGTCTGGTTCCAAAAGACTATCTTTATTAGATGGTTTCTCAGGATATAACCAAGTCCTGATGTCTCCTTCAGACCAGCTTAAAACCACCTTTCGTACCCCGTGGGGCACTTATGCCTACAAGAAAATGCCTTTTGGACTGATAAATGTCGGTGCCACTTTTCAGAGAGCAATGGATATTTCTTTTTGTGGCCTCATCAACCAGTCAGTTGTGTTCTATATTAACGATATCACTGTCTTTTCAAAAAACAAGAAAGATCACTTGTCTCACCTTAGGGTTGTCTTAGAACGATGCCGCAAGTTCGACATATCTCTCAATCCCAAAAAATCAATCTTTGCAGTAGAACAAGGGAAACTGCTTGGGTTTATAATGTCTAAAGATGGAATGATAATTGATCCCGAAAGAACCCAAGTCATTGCCAAACTTCCCCCTCCTTCTTCCAAAAAGGCCATGCAATCATTTTTGGGAAAAATTAATTTTGTTAAATCATTTGTCCCGAGTTTTTCTGAAATGGTTAGACCTCTACAAAATCCAATTAAAAAGGATGTTTTATACAGATGGGGACCACAAGAAATTAAAGCTTTCGATTCAATTAGAAAATCCATAATAGAAGCACCTTCCCTAATGAGCCCCAATTTTTCTCAAGATTTCACTCTATACACTTTTACATCTGACAGATCCTATGCTGATGTGCTTACACAGAAAAATGTTGAAAGCAATGAGATACCCATTGCCTTTATGAGCTCTGCTTTTAAAGGAGAAGAACTTGATTATCCTGTGGTAGATCAGTGAGCATATGCTATTTTTAAAGCAGTGAAACACTTCAGGTCTTACCTGTTGAAATCCAAAACCAAAGTTGTTGTTCCTTACCCCGCTGTAAGAAATCTGTCAGTACAAAAAGAGTTGGGTGAGAAAAGGGCAAATTGGATGACATCACTTCAGGAATATGATCTTGAAATAACCCCGACCCAAATTGTTAGAGATCAAGGCCTGTGTCAATTAGTGGTTGATTTAGTTGAGAAATCAGAAAGTCAAATAAACACATCAACTGTAAATCAGCATAAAAAAATCAGTTGTACGCAAACTACACTCAATGCATGGTATGAGAATATCAGGTTTTATTTACTACATGGATCTGCCCCTCGCAATCTAGATCCCAAAAACAGAAAATCACTTAGGCTTAAATTTGCATCTTTCCAATTAATCAATGATATATTATTTCAAAAGAACTTTGATGGTGTTTTTTTGCGTTGTTTAGAAAAAGAGGAGACCGAAAAAGTGTTGGTTGAACTTCAATTTGGTGATGTCAATGGTCATTTTGGTGGAGAAACCATTGCCCACAAAGTGTTGAGGGTTGGGTACTATTGGTCTACCTTATTTAAGGATGCCCATACCTTGTCCCACAAATGTAAAATCTGTCAAAAGGCTGCATGATGGGTGAAAAAGGTAGCTTTTCCTTTGCAACTTGTTACTATAGATGCACCTTTTCATAAATGGGGCGTAGACATTATAGGACCAATCAATCCCCCTTCCTCGCAACAACACAAGTACATTCTCACGGCAACAGACTATTTTACAAGATGGTCTGAAGCTTTACCTTTAAAAGTGGTCAACACCAATCAGGTAGTGTCATTTCTGAACTCCCATATTATCACTCAATTCAGAATTCCTGAATGTCTGGTTTTTGACAATGCTTCTTATTTTTCTTCCCTAGATATGAATGTTTTTGCTCTAGAAAAAGGGATTAAACCGAAGTATTTTGCCATCTACTAACCTCAAGGGAACGGTCTAGCCGAGTCGACAAATAAGAATTTAATCAAGATTGTAAAAAGGGTAGTTTCAGAAAACTGTAAGAATTGGCACAATGCATTGTACAAAGCACTTTGGGCTAATAGGGTAACTCCAAAGGCCTCCATTGGTAATTATCTTTTCTTCCTCGTTTATGGAAGAGAAGCCATCCTCCCCCCACATGCCTTGTTTCCTTCTCTGCAATTATCACGGAAACTTCAAGAAGAAGATTGTCCTCCTCTAGAAAACTGAATAAATGCTTTGTTGAAATTAGAAGAGGTGAGAACACAAGAAAAACAGAAACTTGACCAGCACCAAAAAATTGTGAAGAGTTGGTTCGATAAAAGTTCATCCTCTGAACGAAATTTTGATGTTGGGGATTTGGTTCTCAAGTGGGACAAAGCACACAAGGGTAAAGGAGAACATACCAAGTTCCAAAACCTATGGTTGGGATCGTTTGTAATTTCTGAAAAATTGGGTCCTGGTTCTTTTCGTCTGCATAACTTGGAGGGACAGCCAGACACTTTCCCAGTGAATGGCCAGGCTCTCAAAAAATATTTTGCTTGATGATTTTTGATCCACCCTCTTGTAAACATTTTTTATTTTCTTTTCTGTTTTGATTTTGGTTCTTTTGATTTTGCTTGATTTTGATTTGTTTTCTAAATGATTATGTCTGAATCACCATTCATTTGTTGAAGGGAATAATTTTTTTTATTCATCAGCAGTAGTTGATAACAACTCAAGCACCTAAACAGTAAGTGCTAAACTCAGATTAGCAGAAGTAAGTTTCTGTCCAATTATTGTTTCTAGTTTCTCATTAAAATCACAGGAAGACACGATCATCCTTAACAAACTTCTAACACCGCCCTCGTTTTAATGAGAGCAACTCAGTGTGCTACCTCATCCTATAAATGATTTCTTAACAAAAATCTAATTGTCCAAATCATGATGGAAGTCATCAGAACAAAAAAATAATTCTCAAATGATCAATCCTTTTATTATCGGACTGTGAGATCTTCAGTATCACCCCGCTCTCTTAAATATCATGAAGTTTCTAGGAATTTATAAACAAATTTTAGAGAGTTTGAAGCACTGTAATGTGTGGGAATTGTGTGTAAATCCGTCGAGACACTGACCATGTCTGTTGGCAGCGGGTAAATGCACACATGATACCAAGGCAACTTCGTCGGGGTATTGAACAAGCCTGCTAGCAGCGAAGCAATCTCGGGTTTTGAAGATCCTCGACTATGTTTTTAAAATTGATCAGGTGTCAGGATGCTTTTCACAAAGAGAAGAAATCATGAATTATGCGTTGCATGGCTTAGTCATTTCTCATTTTGTTTAAACAATTTCATTTATGTAATTAATTTTGATGAATAAACTCCTACATGAGTGTTTCTTTGTTATCCTATTTTTGTAAAGAAATCTAATTTTCTGGGATTACCCTCTATCTTGCATGATAAGAGGTTATTGATCCAAGATAGGTTTAAATAGTGGTTGTTGTTTAGTAGTAAGGACAATTTTTGGGGGATTATAGTATGGACATGTAATTTTTGGGAATTGATATGGGAAAGCGATTCACTGTTGGCTTTAGACCTGTGTGATGCTTATTCCATTGCATTCTCGTATTATTTATATGTTATGAACTATCATCGTGTAGATTTATCTTTAGCCTTGTCTTAGCATGATATTTCATATCGATGATTATTTGAATATTGTCCATGATATGTTGGTTCATTTTATATGTGTGATCAATCGATCATTTAATCATTACTGAGTTTATTTTTAATGTCAAATGATGGATAATATCAATGCTCATAATTGAGTTTTCTTTCGTTCTTAGATATTGATTATCTTAAGACCACAAGGTAATTAATTAGTTGTTTGTCTGTTGTTATTACTTTACTCCAAATATCAAACACTTCTTTGAATTTATTCTGGAAGTACTAGTATTGTTCTGTCATAGGTTTCCCTTAAAAGCAAGACAAGCATGAGCTCAAACAACACAGAGAGATAAGCTCAGTTTTGTTGATCAGCTACAGGTTAGTATGTGTGTTATTTTAATTAAATTATTTATTGATGAAATGATGATTACATTAATTAGCTTTGACCGTTTCTGTGTCATTGTTTCAATAGTATTCACTTAGTATTTATTAGTTTGATATCTTTAAACATTAGAAATATTTATGTTCTTAATTTATTCTTTCTAAAACACTATTACAAACATCCATTTTCGCAAGATTTCAAGCAAATCTTGTAAATTGTATATAGATTGTTTATAATCATTTCTACATTCACGTTTCATTTTAATAAACACTAGTAAGTAATATATCAACTGTTAGAATCATAACTTTAGATTAGTTTATTTCTTTTATTGTTTTTTAGGACACTAGTTGGCTAACGGAGCCATTAAACCCGTCGGGTTAGGTCATACCAAACAGCTTGGGTTAATTAGACAACCTCGGTCTGAATCTTACCTTCAAGTTGATGGTGTGTCACTTACGCCCATCAACAAGCTCCCAACCTAAGTATCCTCTCGAACTAACATCCACGGCTAGATTTACACACCAACAGATCTTCAACGTACTCGTTCATACATCATACAGATCTGTATGACAACCATACAGTACAGTTGCAGCTTTTTATTCCTCCCTTTTTTTTGCTGAGTTTCACCCACAACCTGCAGAAATCACTCCTGTGCCGTAAGATTTCTTGGAAAATCTAGTTTCCTCGGAGACCAAGCTATGATACCATGTTGAATTTCCTGCTAAACCCAACACATGACTAACAATCCAAATAAACTCGATTTATTAATTATTAGCACAACTAGGTTTTCAACAAAAATATAAGCAAAAGCATAAAACAAAAACCAAACACATTTTCACACGAGATTGAGATAAATACCCCTAGAAAAACCCTTGCGGGAAAACTAGTTCTGAGTTTGATTTTATTAATAAAAATCTTGGGCTCCCATCCTGGGATAATGGCCCATCAGAGGAATACAATGCTGCAACTGATAGCCTAGCCCACTTGGATGTTATCTCCCTCGTTGCCCCTTGGCACACTTCCTCGTCCCTACCCACACAGACACAAGTACATGAGCAAGACTCCCTCTTGCTCCTATGCACTCATTGTGTGTCTCTCACTCTCCTTAGATCTAATTGTATAATATCCTAATGAAAAAAACCCTATATCCAAAGTGATCAATGATCAAAATTTGATCTTGATCTCTTGTGATCTAAAAAGATCTTTGTTACGACTATGGTTGAGCTATTAAGCATGTGTTATTTAACCAATTAGGAAGTTTAATGAAAGAGGAAGAAGATATGAGAAGAAATCACAGCCATATAAACATGCACATAATTGAAATGAAGAAATAAACAACATCAAACCATAACACCAATGTGATAACAGAGTTCGACAATCTCGCCTATGTCTCTGGGCCTTTGTCTCAGTGGGTGAGGATTTCTCATTTATGTTAAAAGATCAATAAGTACATCACAGCAGTGCCAAAAGGTTTCAAAACTAATCTGGTCTTGTTCTCCCGGATCTTAAGAACCCAACAGAAGAAACGACACTCAAATCGGATGACCAAAGCTCCTAGAAATGGCCCGCAAAGGTGCACTCCTCAACAACCTCTCTGCATAAAAATGGCTTTGGCTTGACTTTCCTTCAGCACAACTCTACTCTGAATCTCCTCCCATAGCCTCAAGAAGGCCTGGTTTATATAGATCTGGCCTCAAAAAGGGCCCAGTATCTATATTGGCCAAAAATCATTGAAAATCACTATTCTATAGTGTAAAAACCCACTTTTTGTAAAAAATATTGGCTAAGCTCCCTTGACCTAGGCGCGTGCTCTTAAAACATGGGCATATGCACTCATGTGGCCAAGCGCTAGCCCCCTAGAGGTTACGCGTTGGCCCCTCCTCCATAATACCCAATCACATGGTGTTAATTGATAGAACCATGCCTCGAAAACCGCGCTAGCAATCAGAACTGAGTCTCGGTCACATGGGATTCCACCGAATTCGAGGGTTGGATCCATCGTTATATCCATGCCATCACTATAATTGGATTTGTTGGTTACATGCGCCCATTTTAGACCAAGGGCTAGGGCTTAGCGCCGACCCTTTCTGCACCCATCCAAAACTTAAACCAAGTTTAAAACAATATATTGTCGTGGTTGGTTAAGACCCAACGCGCAGGCGGGCTGGATAGCCCGGCCTACCAAGTCAAAATCCCAGACGGAGGTCTTGTGTTCAATACTCATTTGCTCGAAGAAAAAAAATTATAAATAACTTTCTTAAGTCAATCCCTGGGTGCCACGTGGCACCTCCTCATTCGTCAAAAATTAATGTCAGGTGTCAAACACAGATTGGTCCATCTATCAGCGTCATACCCTACCACATCTGCCTGTCAACATCGTACCTTGCCATGTGTCATCGTATGTGCCACGTCAGTTGTACGGGCGTGCCACATGTGATCCAGGTGGATATCAGTGGCCAACCACCTTTTCCAAATGGCTCAAAACGGCTTTCTGGCAATTTTGGCAATTTACTATTTTTAGCAGGTTTTAACTTCCGGGGTCATTTTGAGGGCCTAAATGAAGGTTTTTCAAGATCAAGGTTCTCAATGAAAGCTGAAGGCATGATTGAGCCCCCAAAATGAATCTCCTCGATGATACCTTTC
>CBVK0101491478.1:0-12865 GCA_900067695.1 Picea abies
GGGGGATGGAAACTAAACAATTTGAATATCTCTACACCAAAAAATGAGGAGCCACTCATGTAGATACAAAGGAAATGTTGGAGCACATACCAAGTTTAATAACTTCCAACTAAAATGATATCCTCACTCGGAATATAAAGGAAGAAGAAGTCAAACAAGTAGTTTGGTAGATGGAACCTGATGAAGCTCCTGGATCAAATTTCTTGATTGCATAGTTCTTTTTTTATTGTGGGTATATCATCAAGATGGATCTCATTGGAATGTTGAGGTATGTTCAAAGATCATGTCAAGCATGGGGAGCCACTAACTCTTCCTTTCTAGCTCTCATTCCAAAAGAACATAATCCCTCATCTTTTTATATATTCAGACCTATCTCCTTATGCAATGTATCCTACAAAATAATGACTAAAAATATATAAAATAGAATGAAGCCTCTTCTTCTTAACATTATCTGTAAAAATCAAGGAGTTTTATTAGCAAAAAGAAAAATAATGGACAATATCATTCTTGTGTAGGAAGAAATTCACTCCAACAAGTCTAATAAATACAAAGGCATGGCCACAAAGATCAACATGGCTAACACTTTTGACAGAGTTCAACATTCCTTTATTTTTTATGTCCTCCCAGAGTTCAACATTCCTTTATTTTTTATGTCCTCCATAAAATGGGATTTGCTCCTACTTTCATTTGATGGATCTCATCCTACATCATCCCTCCATGGGTTTTCCCTCTAGTGAACAATCATGCCTCTTCATTATTCAAGGCCTCTAGAGGACTTAGACAGGGTTACCCCCTCTCCCCTCTATTCTATATCATAATGGTAGACTCCCTTAAAATAAAGTTGGAATATGAAAAAACAACACTGGACATCTACCTAGAATCAAAGTAGTTAGAGGTCTAAGAAGTGTAAATCATTCTTAGTTTTTTTACGACACAATCCTTTTGGGAGGAGCTTCAACTATCATGGCCTACAAGTTCAAAACATTCCTAGACCTTTTCCTTAAAGTCTCAAGAGGGCTAATCAATCACAACAAAATTCATATCTACTCCTAGAACACAAGAAGTCACACCACACATATTGTCTCTAAAATATCTCTTTCCCCTCAATGGATGACTGGAAAACATTTAAATAATTGGGAATTCCCATATGTCTACATTCATCCTCTTCAACCATATAGAAATTCATCATCAGAAAAATAAAGGTAAAAGTATGTCAATGGGGAGCATAGTGGTTAAATCTAGTGGGCGTACTTAATCTTATAAAAGTAGTTCTTTTGGCCCTACCAATATTCCAACTCATTAACCTTATAGCCCCCATGAGCATTAAAAAATAGATGTCTCAAGAAATGAGAAAGCTCATCTGGCAGAGGAGGAAACTAAAACTAAAGATTTCATCTAATCAATTGGTCCAATGTAAGAGCCCTAAAATCCCATAAGGGCCTCTGAATTAAAGATCCATCTCTAACGAACCCAACCATGGAAGAAAAACTACTATGGAGACTAATTACATGCAATTATTCATGGTGGAAGAAAATCATCCATAAAAAAATACTTTCAAGGAAAGTGACTAAGGTGTCTGGATCTAGAGGGAGAATATGAGAATGGCTCCCCAATATGGAAACTTCTCAAATATTATCTTTCCTTACTGAAATAGAAACTGACCTAGATATCAGGTAATGGAAAAGAAATGAATGTTTGGATCAATAACATCATTGGGCATCCCCCCTCTCTCAATCTCTAAAATTCTAAAAACTCGAACTTTGTCTCATACAACATGGGGAATTCCAACAACTCGTACTTTGTCTCATACAACATGGGGAATTACAACAACTCAGACTTTGTCTCAGAATTATTTTTTTGGTCTCATTATAGAAATTGGTCGGGGTGGGCCTTTAGAAACATTCCTCTTCATATTCTCTTTACCTTTTCTCAGCTAGAATTTGTTCTTCGTGGTTGTGCCCCTAGCCAAAAAATTTCCAAAGATCGTAGGGTCTAGGGATCCTTGGACTACTTAGTCAAGAAAGGATATGATCATCATCTAAGGCTTTCCACTTTATCTCTAAGGTCCAATCTCTAGATGAAAATATGGCAGATATATGTACTTGCAAAAATCAACCTCTTCATTGGATCTTAGTTCACAACAAACTAATGAAAATGGACAATCTCCAAAATTGAGATATCTCAAGACTCTAGAGATGTTCCCCACTCAGAAACCTTGACCCATTTATTTCTAGAATGTGAATTCACATGCAAATTATGGAACGTTGCTTTCATGGGGATGGAACACATGTTTCATAAACCAAAGGCCATAAATCAAATAATTGGAAAATGGTCTAGTCTATATAAAGGATCCTTAAAAAACAAAGGAAATTTTAGTAGAGAATGGATTTCCCTTCCCAAGTACATCATCTGGAAAGTTTTACTATCTAGAAACAAAATTATGTTTGCACAAGAAGAAACCTCCCCACAGTAAGAGGCTAACAAATATATCTCTCTCTTAGAGTCCCTTTAGTACAAAAGCATTTGTTTCAAAAAAATTCAATCTTTATCAAAGGAAGATTCAATATGGTTTGAGCATTTTAAACTTCCTATTAAAATTTCTCCCACATATACCTCCCCATTTTCATGTTGGCAACATTGATTAAATGATCAAGAACTTTAATCATGGTAAAATAACACCATTCACACTTACTATTCTTTAATGGAGCTTCAAAGAAAAACCCAGGGGTGGCAAGTGTTGGGGGCTTATCTTCAACCTGAGGGGGAAAACGTGTTTTTTGTATGCATGGAGCCTCAGGATAACTTCCAATAATGTGGTAGAAGCTTATGCTCTCCTTCAAGGACTAAAATTGGCATCTCTCCTCAAGGTACTAAAATTGATAGTGATGGGGGATTTTATATTGATCATAGGATCCATGATTTTCAATAGATCCTCCCAATACTACCAATTGGAGTTCATCCTGGAGAGAATCAGACATGAAAAAATCTTAATTCCATCCATCTCATACTTCTAGATTCCTAGGCATCAAAACAAGGAAGCATATGTGCTCGTTGATTTAGATACAAGGAAAAAAGTGGGGGTCTTAATTATTAATGTCACTGAACATGTTCAACCAATCCCCTAACTCTATCATGTCCTCTCCAAAGAAGGTCACCTCATCCTTTGGGCCTCATCCCACCAACAAAATTTCTTGGAGGAACTTATAACAAATTGGACTAGCCAACATCAATTAAATACAACCCTTCCACCAAATCATAATAGGAATAATCGAGACTTAGCCACCCTAAAGGAAAAGGAAGTCAACGAGTGACTCTTCCCCTTTGACCAACTAGTACCATGTTCTTCAAAGTATGTTTTCTGTACTTTTTGTAGAATTTGTACTTCCAGGTATTTCAAAAATATGATTTACCGAAAAATCCCATATTCAGAACTAGTAGGACAATGTTTTTTACAATAAATATATTATCATATCAAGGCAAGAAACCTCTCTCATGTACCTCAGTAGTGACTCATCACTATTTTTTTTTATTTTAATACAAAACTTTCCTAGTTTGGGTCAATAATAATAATAATAAGAAGAAGAAGAAGAAGAAGAAATTTTTTAAGTAATAATAATTATGCTGCAATTTCGACACTAAAATGACATGGTTTTGAGGTTAACTTGACACAAAACATATTTACTAAGATGCATACATGATGTTAACACAGTGCATGAGTGATGTAATATGAAGCTAATAGGACACAAAAATGAATATTAATTATGTATATGTGACACTAACATGATGTGAGAGTGATACAAAACGCCACTAATAAGACACAAATATGATGCAAAATGACTAAAAAGTTTTGTAACTCGATGTTAGTGTGACACTAATTCGGTGCATGAATGACAACCCATCTAAAATATTGTTAAGGCCCTTAATTCCCTATGTTAAGGCCTTACCCTCATTTATTATTCGTTTATGAGTTATGATTAGGTTGTCTTAGTGGTAGGTTACATCATACTCACTTTATCTCCTATTTATAATAAAGGAAAATCATGTGTGTAAGCATCTCAAATTGTCTTGTACATCTCATATGTTGTAAAGGGAGGTTTCCCCCTTGAAGTGGATTATTATTGGCTATTGTTTGAAGTTGGTTCATAAAATCTGGTATAAGAGCATACAATCCTAGGGTTTCGCTTCTTCAATCGATACATCTTGGAATTTTCGACATAATTTTTTTTTCTGGGATAATTTAGACAAGAAAAATTTGATTTTACTGAGGATACATAGTGAATTATGTCTGGTAAAAAATTCATGTACTAGTTCATTATACTCTATGAGATATAGCCTATTAAATTTAGGGTTTATGACTAGTCCTATAATCATTTTCAAACGAGTCATATTGGAATTTTTGCTATAACATTTTTTTATAGGATAATTCAGATAGTGAAATTTTGAGACTACTGAGGATACATAGCTAAGTATGTCTGATACAAATTTTAGATGTTGTTTCATTAGAATTTATGAGATATATCATGTGTAAGTGAGGGTTTGTGAATAGTCCTAAAACTAGTATCAAAGAAGTGTTGTTGGTTAGAACTGCCATATGTGAAGTTTGAAAAAGTCCAAATTGAGTGAAGCTAGTTTATTTAGAAACAATATAGATCATACTACTTCAGGTAAAAATTTTGGAAACAGATCTGAAACATTGGACACATGGCATTCCATACAAGTTTGTTCTCTAGAAAGGGCCAAAAATCAACAAGTTTTGGTAAATGTACCATAACTTTCATTTGGCACATAAAATTTTGATCGAACCTATTGAATTGAAGAGAATAAATAACAAAGTACTGCAGACTAAAATTTCATACTCATAAGGACCAAAATTGCATAGTTACATCAGGAAAAAATATTATCCAACAAGACAATCTAAAAAATTAGGGTTTTTAAGGTACGCCACTTACAATTGGCATAACTTTTTATTGGAAAATCTAGTTTTGGTGATTCAAAATTTGTGATAAATAGAAAATAGAGGAGTATTATTTTTTTATCCCACGTGGCTCCAAAAATAATTATACCATTAATTAAACCTCCAAAAATATCATTTATAACTCATGAATAAAATGAGGAGATACATAACAAGTTATCCAAATTGGAGGATCAACTTAATGATTTGAGTGCTAGGTCAATAACAAGTAATGAGGTGGTAAACACACAAGGGAAAATATAAGATATAGAAAATAAGATGGATAAAAATAGGGATCAAATGGAAATGAAGATGAATGAAAATAGGGAACAAATGGAAAATAATATGGATGGAAATATGGATCAAATGGAAAAGAAGATGGATGAATTGAAAATTTCCATCTTACAAACCCTTGATTGGAGGCTTCCTAAAAGTAAAACTATGAAAAAAGAGACTCGTGAAAACAAAGGTAGTATTTGTGGATCAACCTTCCAATAATAAGCATTTTTCAACTGGATTTAACTCTAATAGTGGGGTTAATTATGGTTGGGTTCTTGAGGGTGTCAACTTTCCCAAGGTTGAATTAAATAAGTTTGATGGAACAAAAGTCTTTACATGGGTGAACTAAATAGGGGAATACTTTGAATTTCATAATATTATGGATGATAAGAAAAATATTTCCATAGAAACCTTGTACTTTGAGATAAAACTCTATCAATGGTATCAATGGGTACTCAAAAGAAAGCCCCATTCTTATAATTATACTTGATTTTATTTACAAGAGACTTAGAAGCACAATATGAAAAAGTTTGGGAACAAGACTAGTTTATCCAATTGACAAGAATCAAGAACCTAGGTGATATTTAAGATTATAATTCATAATTTTAGGTGTTGTCCACAAGGGTGGATATCATAAGCAATGAACATATGTTGGAATATTACATGGGAGGATTACATGAATACATTAAACATGAAATTTTCTTAAAACATCCTAAAAATATTATGGAGGTTATGCAATTTTCTCATCATATTCAAGCCAAGAGTAGAGCAACACACAATTCTACCATTGGAACATATGCATGAAGTAGAGATAGATTTGGATCTCATAGGTCAACCCTACCTCAACCTACTCAAATATCACAAAAGGAAATGGACGAAAGAAGAGCAAAAAGACTATGCTTTGGTTGTAATAAAAAATGGTCAAAAGGCCATAAATGTCAAGAAATAAAATTGTTCTCCTTAGAGAAAAATGATGGTGAGGAAATGGAGGAATGTGTACAAAGATATGAGGAAGAAGTTATGATCTTAAAAGAGCAAGAAAAATATGTAGAAATTATGAATAGCGGTGAGAGGTGTGAAACATATGTTCATGCATTGGCAGGTTTGTCAGTACCTCAAACCCTTAAAATTTTAGGATACATTAATAAGAAAAGGGTCATAAAGCTTATTGACCCATGGAGTACCCATAAATTCATTGATAAAATATTAGTATAGAGCCTCAATTGTTGTGTGTATCCAATGACAAATTTTCAAGTTTTGGTTGCTAATGGAGGTATTATTGACCATGGAGGAAAATGCCACAACATTAAACTTATTATGGGAGAATATAACTTAGAGATCCATATGTATGTCATTCCCATTTGAGGTGTAGATGTTGTTATGGGGATTCAATGGTTGAGAACATTAGGTATCGTTTCTACAAATTATAAGGAAATATTCATAAGATTTTAATTGGAACGAATTTAATATGAACTCAAAGGGTTAAAATCCACACATTCTTAGGTCATTAGCTCTCATAGAATGGAAAATATTTTTAAAAATGGTATAGGGGAGTTGTGGTTATACTTTATTCTATGAAAGTAAAGCAGGAAGATGAAAATATTATAGAGGAATTAAAACTCACCTTGGAAAAGCACCATAGGGTCTTCCAAGAAATTCTTAAAGGGATACTTCCATCTAGGGATCATGAACATAAAATTGAACTAATATTTGGAAGTACTCCTCCTAATAAAAGGCCTTATAGATATCCTCATAAACAAAAGTGGGATATTTAGAAAATGGTACAAGACATGTTGGATTCAGGTATTATTCAACTAAGCAAGAGTTCATTTTTAGCTCCAGTAGTGATGGTGAGAAAAAAATATAATTCTTGAAGGATTTGTCCTAATTATAGAGACCTAAACAAAATCACCATAAAGGATAAATTCCCTATTCCAAATATTGATGATCTATTATATGAGCTTCATAGAGTGGATTATTTTACAAATATAGATCTTAAATCAAGAGACCATTATACTAGATTAAGAAAAGAAGACATTCCCCCAAAAAAATTAGAATTCATGAAGGGCATTATGAGTTCTTGGTAATGCCTTTTGGGTTTGTTATCGCACAGTTTGTAGTTTGGCAAAAACCGGGGATGATTTTGATTCCTTTTTGATCCCATAAAGACACTTGGCAAGTCTACCCCAAAGCCATTACCCTTAGCTTTCATGGAAAATCCATTTGAGGGAAGCTCCCTTTTCCATTTTGATGAGATTTTCATAAATATCATTTGGTGACTCCACATCCCAAAAACCTGTATTTACAAAAGAAACTTCCCCAAGGAAGGTTTAATCCTTCCAAAGTTTACCGAAGAAGACCCCCTCACAACTATCCCATTTTCAAAGCCTTGTTTCAAGGTAACCTTTCCCTTTCTCCAATGGCTCATCCATGGGTTGGAAGATTTTACAAGACATTGAATATGACCACCATCCTTGGGGTTCCCAATACCATGCCCAAAGAGTCTCACAAGTGGTTTCAAATTTTACCACAAATAATGTTGTTACACTTGAAGAACCTCTTGACTCTATTGGTGTGGCTATGGAAGACAATGTTATAGAAATTGAAAACACTGCAATGAAGCTAATGACAATGTATCTTTATGAATATGATAAGAAGTGGTTCAAATTCTTGCATGACAATCACTTGCAAAATTATGAAGCTTTCACTAAGTTGTTAAAGGGTAGATGGATAAAAAATAAGGACAATAGAATGCTATTGACACAATTCAACCAAATTGAGAATAAATATAATGAAACAGTGAAGGAATTTGATGCTAGATTTGAAAATTTGCATAATAAAATACCTAAGGAATTATGCCCATGAAAAGAAACCATTCTCCTTCTCTACTTGAATTCTTTTGAGGGAAAATTTGGTTTTATCTTAAAGGAAGAGATGCCTAAGAATTTTACAAAGGACAAAGAGTATAGTGTGTAGATTGAAGGTCATATTTTTATCTCAAAGATTGAGCCCTTTCATTTCCCTTGTGCTATAAAAAAATAAAATATGAATACTTCAACCAGTAATGTACAAGATCCCATGAAAGTTTTAGCTCTGAAGTTTGATAAAATGAATGCCCAATTTATCCAGAGTTAGAATAAGGTCATAGATAGGTTGAAAACCTTAGAGAGGCATCACTATTCTCCAAGAGATCAATTTGTCAGACAATGGAGAGAAAACATAGGTTGGAAACCAAGATCACAACAAGAGGCAAAGGCACCATACACTTTGAATCTTGTTGGGATGGTCAACATGGAGGGATCACCATGGTGTTTTCCTTGCCAGGAACCTCATTCAGAAAATAAGTGCCCGAGACAGAGAGAAGAAGAATATGTAGGCCCTATGGACATATTGAAATTTATTGATACGACTTTTACCCTCCAGGATGATGAGTGCATTGATATCACAGAGGAGAAACTTGAGGAAGTCAAGAAGTGGGAATTTAGACAATCTCAGGTGGAAGTATTGAATAAAATGGATGAAGTTTTAAAGGACAAGTTGAGGAAAAAGAAAATCTTGACATACTCAAGAAGAAACAAAGTGTCAGTCCCACCACCTCCAATAATGAAGGAAGTGCCTCTAACTCCTCCATATCTAGTTCATGACTAGCTTTCACAACTTGCATCAACAAATGATGAGCTTCACCTAAATATAGATGTACTAGGCATCATTTGGAAGATGAATATATCGGTAACTGTGGTGGAGATGTGCAAGATTCCTTCTGTAAGAAGAGAAGTTTTGAAGGAATTAAAGGTACAAGATGAGACATGATATCCTCCGATAATCCTAAATACTATGTATCATGGGAGCTAGGGAGAGGAGACTCCTCCTTTTTATCTTTCCTTTGGCATAAATGGTTTTCATTTAAATAATTGTATGTTGGATTCTGGAGCTTTGACAAACATAATGTCTCTAAAGGTCATGAAACAACTTGGTTTGCAAACAACCCGTACTTATGGAAATGCTTGTGGTATTGATTCAAAAATGTGAAATTGTACGGTCTCATAGAAGATGTGGAGGTATACCTGCATGCTTTCCCCCACATCAGCCTCACCATGAATATAATTGTGATTGATGTACCAGATGCTTGGGGCATGCTCTTATCAAGATGTTGGTCAGCCATCCTTAGAGTTTTTTTCGTTATGGATGTCACTCTTGCACATATCCCTATGGGGGATGGGACATTTGATATTTTATATAGTCAACATGTTTCAAAGAATTATGTAGTTGATCTAAATATCCTAGACTATTGGAGTGATTGTGAGTATGATGTGACACATCGGGTCATAGAGTGTGATCCTCAATATTTTCCTTTTGTACAAGAAGATTGAATTGATACACTTTTTCTAAAGAAGGAAACGTATAAGGAGAATATTTTGGAATACCAAAGAAAGGATTTAGGGTCCATTAGAATACTCAAGAAAGATGAAGATAAGAAATATAAAGAGCAAGAATATTATATCAAGGACATGGTTTATGTAGATCCACCTACATAGTCTTACATTGAGAACATACCTTATGTTGAATTTGATGAAGGAAACCTTGCACTCACATGGTATAAGAGAAAGGGAAAGCCCGAGTATGATAAGATGAGTGAATTTCTATGGCTTGGCCCTTACATCATCAAGAAGAAATTTAAGAAGAGTAATTACTATTTATCTACCATGGATGGGAGGAAGATGCCATTACCAGTTGATGGGTCTATCCATTGACCCTATGCTGATGGGACCTTATCTCCATGGGTCTCAGGCCCCAGGTAAGTAGGTAGGGAATTTTCTTTCTTGAATTTGCATTTGTGTGTTCATTGTAGAGTAGTTTCATTTGATTTTGTTTTTTACATATCATTTTGTTACATTTATGCATATTTGTTTTGATTTTCTTGAATCATATTATATGTTAGTTAGAATTTTTTGAAAAATGTAATTTTGTTTAAGGAATAGTTGAAATTTTTGAATTTTTGATTATATGAATAAAGGGTGTGCAAGCCACCCCTAAATTCTCTAATATTGTTGCTTGAGTATGTGTAGGCATAGGTCTTACCGGGAGATGTTGAGGTTCTCATATACTCTATGGCGAGCACATGTCCCCATGTAGGAGCCAGATGTTACTGCCTAGGATAGAGGTAACTTAGGAGATGATGTCTTGAGGCCCACGCATTGAAGACATGGAGTGTCGAGAGTTTGATGAGAAGACAAAACCCATCCTTTCATCACACATCACCATTCATCGAAAACAAAAACATCCACCACACCAGCATGGCCCAGAAAGGACAACATGTCTTGCTTCATGAGGTAACAAGTCTGGTCTCGTGGTAAGTGTCATTTAAATAATTGAAGCATTTGAGCATGTTGCAAAGGATTCTTTCTTGATTATGAAAATATTTGCTTAGAAATTATACCTTTTTCCTTATTTCAGCTTGGTGGTTGACATGGTTTCCTAGTAAGGGAAAGACTTTAATGTACTATGATTGGGTGGAAAATCTGGTACCAGTGAGGAAAATGAATGGTGAAATCAGAATTTGCGTCGATTTTAGGAATCTAAACATATGTTCCTAGAAAGATAACTATCCACTACCCAAAATGGAACACATCTTGCAGAGAGTAGTAAGATCTAGCAGGTTGTCTATGATTGATGGTTTTTTTGGGTACAACCTAGTTGTTGTTGATCCTGATGATATGGAGAAGACTACCTTCACGACACAATGGGGGACTTTCATGTACACTCGGATGCCTTTTGGTTTCATAAATGCAGTGGATACGTTTCAGAGAGCCATGGATATAGACTTTGTGGGAGAAAAGGACAAGTTTGTGGTTATATATTTAGATGACATTATTGTGTTCTCTAAATATGGTGATGAGCATCTACAACATATGAGACAGGTATTTCTGAAATGTAGAAGGTATGGTCTTTCCCTTAATCCAAAAAAGTCTCATTTTGCTTTAGAAAATGGGAAACTACTTGGTCACATTGTTTGTGCTCGTGGAGTTAAGATTTATCCAGCTAGAGTGATAGCTATTCAAAGGCTTTCCATTCCTAGAACTAAGAAAGAGATTCATTATTTCTTGGGAAGATAAACTTTATTAAAAGGTTTATTCCTAACTTTGTTGAATTGGTCAAACACATAACTGACATGTTGAAAAAGGGTAGTGAGATCAAGTGGAATACAGAGGCTAAAGATTATTTTCAGACTATTAAACAAGCTATTTCAGAAGCTCCTGTTTTTATCAGTCTAGATTTTGAATTTTTTTTTTCTATTTTTTTTCTTTTGCATCTTATGACACTTTAGAAACTGCTTTATTACAAAACAATTATGAAGGTTTCGAACAACCTACTACTTTCTTTAGCATGGTACTTTGGTATGTTGAGTTAAAATACGACATCATGGAAAAACGTGCTTTTGCCTTGGTTAAAGCACTGAAATCTTTCAGAATTTATGTGTTACACTCCAAATTTATTGCCTATGTACCATCCAACACCATTAAAGATATATTGACTTAGCCAGAAATTGATGGAAAGAGGAAAAAATGGATATCTAAGTTACTTGAGTATGGTTTGGACATCAAGCCCACTAAGCTAGTCAAAGGTCAGGGGTTGTCTAAGCTATTAGTTGACTCTAATTGAAAATTTTTGGGAGTTGATTACATCTGTAATAATTAAGGAAACTCACAGCCTCAAGACAATAATCCTCAAGTAGATGAAAAAATTGTTGAATCTGAATGGTATAAATATATCCTCTATTTTCTGCAGAATTTTCAAGCTCCTCCGGGAATGGACAAATCCAAAGTAATATCCTTAAAACTCAAAGTTGTCAAGTATTATGTTAATAATCATATTTTATTTTGGAGGGACCTTGCTAGTTTCTTATTGATATGTCTTGATAAAGAAGAAGTTGAAAATGTCATGACCCAGTTTCATGAAGGAGTGTGTGGAGGACATCACTTATGGAAGAGCACTACATACAAAATACTCAGGGCTAGGTATTATTGGCCTAGTCTATTTTTTGATGTCAATGTCAAAGTAAGGACATGTGAAAAATGTCAAAGGTTTGAAGGAAAGAAAAATATCAAGTCTTTACCTTTCAAGCATGTAAAATTGGTTGTACCTTTCCAGTAGTGGGCATTAGATTTCATTAGTGAAATCCATCCTCCATCCAGTGGCCAACATAGATGGATTCTGTCAGCAACAAACTACTTCACAAAATTGATAGAATACATACCTACAAGGAGGGAAACTAATATAGTGATCATGGATTTTATGGAAGAAAATATTTTATCTAGGTTTGGTTGTCCTGATACGATCATCACAGATAATGTTGTAGCCTTTAAGTCTGCTAACTTGAATGAATTTTGTGAAAATTGTGGTATCAAGATCAATCATTCTACTGCCTATTACCCATAGGGTAATGGTTTGGCAGAATCTTCAAATAAAAGTATGGTCAGGATTATTAAGAAAATTTTGGAGGAAAACAAGAGGGCTTGGGATGCAAAGTTAAAATATGCCTTGTGGGCTCACCAAGTAAGCACCAAAAGAGAAATTGGAACTTCACCATTTCAATTAGTATATGGAATGGAAGTTGTTTTTCCCATACAACTTTCT
>CBVK0101491499.1:0-21472 GCA_900067695.1 Picea abies
TTGGCTCAATTAAAGCTTACAAGACTATTTGACTCTTGTCCTGAATCACAAGACCCTTTTCTCCAAGTCTCAAGTTCTGCCTTGCAAAAGGCAGTCTTGGAGAATGTCTCATGATGCTGTGACTTTTAACAATTGTCAAACCTATGTATATGAGTAAACATTGGATGCACGACCTCAAGATCCCCTTTGGTCAATTATGAGTGAGCTTGCATCAACTTTGGGTTGAGACAGATCATCACATCCCGTGCTCTGAGAGGATTTGCCGACTTTGTCACTTACAAGAGATAGAGTCGGAGGAGCACCTCATCTTTAGACGTCCCATTTGTTATGAGATTATAGAGAGGCTTTATTGCCTCAATCAAGCTAGAGAGGCTCCCTCTCTACCTTCTTGCATCATCCAGACCAGAGATGTCTGGCTCTTTTCACAAGGGAGGTTTTAGCACACAGGTTATGGACCTTGCATGGACCCCCCCAGCGAGATCCTATCAGGAGGATCAACTCTTTATTCTCTACTGTCTTGTCTGTTGGCGACAATCTATGATGCCAGATCCGCTTGGCAGATGTGCTTGATCTGTGGATCCTAGGATCAGATCTGGATCTGGATCCATATGCACTTGGAAACTTCCAGTATTTACCTGAAAATGGATCCCAATTTTGTAAATGTTTGGGATCCTCCTGGGAAATGAATCTTGCAGCCTTGAAGCGTCCAGCTGATGTGGATCTGAAAAATTGCACATCTAAAAAGAAATAATGCTATTTGTGCTTGTCTGTGAAATGCTAACTCTAATCCCCATTCCCAAGTCTATAAGAAGACACCCAATTCCAAAACACAAAAGAGTACATCTACCTGCAGTTGCTTGGATAGAAGCTTGGAGTGAGGAATCAAAGGTACATCAAGGGGCAATCACTTCGTCACTGAAATTATAGTGTTGTTCTATTCTGTGCATATAAATTGTTTTTCTGTTGATAAGGTTGTGTATACACTATACACAAATTGTTGTTCTGTTGATTAGCTACATGTGCATACTTCTGTTATGTGAAACTGTATACTAGATAAGCTTAGTGTGCTTTATAAGCCTCGTAATTATTTTGATGTTCTGTGGATACTAAATAATGTTGTTCTAGGCTGAAACATAGGTTTACAAATTCTTTCTATGTTCTTATGTAAGCTCATCTCAACTCCTCAAGGTTCAAATTCGAATCTTGTTTAGACCTTGTAGGGGATGACATGGTATTCTTAAATCTGATTTATTTTCTGTTCTTTAAATTTCTCTTTTTTAATACAAATTATAATTTTTTATGCTCATCATTCCCCAGCCATATTTGGATCTTGTCTTTTCAGAAATGTAGTGGATCCATATTTGCGTCTTGGTAACTTGGTCGACAACAAATGGTAGGTTGAGGCCTATTCCACTGCAGGCACCAGATCAGCGAGACCTCGTATCTCTTCTCGACCACCCTCTTAAACAGGTTGACTGATCTTGATGAAACATTTTGAGGAGCTCTAGTTTCAGATCCCACTAGGTCGGCAGACCAATCTGCTCTAGGAGGTCCCAAAGCCATACTCACTGTACATAGAGTACTGCTCTCCATGTTTGTTTGCACAACCAGTCTTCGATTCATAGATTCTTTTCCTTGGCTTTGGATGTTAGGGGTGATGGATCTCTTGATCTAGGGCTCCTCCAAGGATTACACAGTCAAGTCCCCTTGGCTCTGGGTATTCACAAGATGACATCATTAGATAGCGCATTGGTCCCTTTGTGGTGATCGATGACTCTGTCAGGGATCCCTCTTCTCTCTCTCTCTGTCTCTCCTCATTCTGTTTCTACCTCCAGCATTCCTTGATGTTTATATTTTATGCTGATCATGGTTTTGTATCTGCATTGCTTTTCATTTCTGCTGGCTAGTTATTTAGCTCTTTTTCTTCTTTTGATAGAGTAGTGATAGGAGCTGCTTTTGTACTCTCAGTGTATATACACTGGCTGTTCTTTTGAGTCCCACTGACCTAATTATTGTTATCATTTTTTTTGAAATTAATAAAATTATTTTATCTCATCTTATCTACATTTATGCATTCAACATTTTCATTTTGAAATTTGTGCTCTTCTTAATTAAAGCTTTGTTCTGAAATTTCATTCATTGCTTTAGTCTGGCTGCCATGCAGTGACATCAATTTCATCTATTTATCTTGGTATCAGTTTCTGTTTTCCTTTGAACTTTTGGAGGTGATATTTTATATGCTGGTTATTTTGGAGGGGTTACAATACATGTTAATTTATAAAAATAGAATACAACATATATGGATATTTCAGGGGATTGTAGTCCCTTGTTGCTTTTCTGCCGAGGAATCCTAACAGTTTGCTTCTTTTTCTGCAGGAGAACAGCTTGGTTCAGGGGCTGATGGTAGGTAACTATTAAACTAGCAGGGCATTTGTCAGGGTGGAATCTCTTTCAAACTCTTGCTTTTAGGAGTTTGATCTTTACCAGTGATGTAGTACAAGTCTGAATGCAGTACCTTACTTTGATATAGTTAAAGATATAGTGATGAGGTTTTGAAATTCTTGCTTTTGGGGGTTTGTACTTATGGTGTATCAGGGTTAAGTTTTTTATCCACCAAATGCCAAAAAATGTTTTTTTTTTTTTTTTTTAATAATTAAATTGTTTTTAATTTTTTTTTTTTTTTTTTTAATTTATACATACATATATTTTTTTTTTTTTTTTTTTAATTTATACATACATATATATATATATATATATTTGTTTTTTTTTGTAATTCTTAAAACATGTTTTTGTTGATTTTCCCAAAATTTTCTCATTATTTCCAAAAATTTCTCCAATTTTCTGATTTTCCTGATTATTGGAATTTTTTTTAAAGCCTTCTGTCTTTTTGCCAGAAGTTTCTTTATTTTCCCATTTTTAACTTTTTGCTTCCCAATTAATCTATTTGGTACCCTTTTCCAATTAACTGCCGTTCATTATAATTTCAACATCATTTTGTATAATATAAGTATATGTATCTACTGCCTAGGATTTTTTCCCTTTATCTTCAGTATGGTTAGGCTTGCATGGTGCAAAATATAGGCACACCACTAGTGCAGGTTCCCATTTCTCTCCAGTAATACCCTTTTTTGTATGCAGTATTCACTTGAAGTGGTTCTTTAAGCTGAAAGATGTATTTATAGTAATAGAAACATAACTAACATAGTTGAATTTACAGGTGGGGAGCTGCTTATATGGAAACTGCATTATACAGAGAATGGAAATTCTTGGAAAGTACTAAGGACGCTCTCGTAAGATGCTTTTAATGGTCCTTTTCTCCTGTGAATGGAATACAAAGAACTGTAATTTTTTGCTTCTTTGAGGTCTTGCTTCTCATTACTACTGTTCTGACACTGCAGCTTCCATCGTAAGGATATTCTTGACATACAATGGTCCCCAGATGGAGCCTTCTTGATTTCTGGTTCCGTTGATAATTCATGTATCATATGGGATGCTAACAAAGGTATTCTGCTTGTCTATGCAAATGTATCGTCTGGTCTGTATTGGAACAGTATATTTTGAGATGGCTCACTGTTTGGTTTCCTCAACACCTAGTTCTTTTTGCTGATAATATAGTTCCTTATTTTTCTAGGTGCTGTGCAGCAGATTTTGGATGCTCATTTGCACTATGTTCAAGGTGTTGCATGGGATCCAGCAGGCCAGTATGTGGCTTCATTGAGTTCTGACAGGACTTGCAGGATTTATATCAACAAGCCTCAGACTGCTAGAGCTAAGAATCAGGAGAAGCTGAACTATGTGTGCCAACATGTCATTGCAAAGGCTGAATTGCAAAAACAGGATGATGTACATTCTTGACGTTTGGAATATTGAACTTGCAGACATGGCTCTCTTTGCTCGTTTTGTGCTACAATAACTCTACTTCTCCTTATTTGTGTTTGAAACAGGGTTCATCAACAAAGTTCCACCTATTTCATGATGAGACATTGCCATCATTTTTCAGAAGATTGGAATGGTCGCCTGACGGCTCATTTCTAGTGGTGCCAGCAGGTAGAACATAAAAGTTAATTATGGACAGAAACTTTGAGCTACTAGTTTTCTTAGTTAAAAGTTTGTATCAGAACTTTTTATTGATTGCTTGATTGTGTTGAAAGATCTGTCCTATTTAAAGTAAGAGCTATGGTTTTTAGTTTTACTGTATTCTCTCCGACACTGTATTGATACTTTTCTAGTCAACAGTCCCTTTGACCTATTTGTGGTCGTTTGGTGGACATTAATAAAATTATCTCATCTCCTACAAACTTTATATGGATCAGTTGGAGGATGTCACTTGTCTTATAAAATGCACATTCTCTAGTTTTTTTTTCCTTCCAATTGTTGCTTTCATTGGTCATGGCTCTTCTACTTCTGATGGTTCCAAATGATTTTATTTTGTTTTAGTATTTTTGGTTCAACAAGCCTCTTATTTTGATTTCTCTTCCTTTGGTGGTATAACTTTGATATCCTTCAAACTCCCCACCTTTTTATGAAATGCTGTTTTAAATTTAATTTTTGATATCTCAAGTTTAGGAGACTTTTATTTTTTTTGAATAAAAAAGTTATATACTGCAGAACTTCTTCAGATGTCCTTTTGGAAGGTGTATCTTTCCTCTATTGCAATACATGCTCCAAGGATAGAAAAAGGAGCAACTAGTCATCCTTTGTTTAATTTGTTCTACTTTTCTTTCTAGTTTGCAATAAGGAATTTTCAATCAACACATTAACTGCTGTTAATAGATGTAACTTGCTAAATGAAAAGTAATTTGGTCATTTCAGGTATTCACAAGTTTTCTGCAGATTCATCAGCATCCAATACATCATATATTTTTTCTAGAAAGGACTTTTCCAGGTAACTTTGCATGCTTGTTTTGATTAAAATAAGATTGAATAGTCTGTCAATGGGTATCATTCATGTCCTAATCACCCAATTATTTCCTAAACTTTGTCCTGTCCATGTTAGAGTTATTTTGCATTTGCAATTATATTAAGATAAAAATTTCAATTTTTTTTCTAGCTTTGCACAGATCCATTGAAGATCTAGAATAGTTTTGACATTTCTGTATTCAAAATGGGATGCAAATGTAAATTGAAGAAAATGCCAACTTTAGAATTTAAACCAGTGTTGTAAAACTCAACGATTTCTTGTGAGTTTTCCAAGTTTTTCAGGTCGCTGAATTCTTGTCTGCAAAAACTTGCGTGTTGGTCAATTATTTGAANGTCGCTGAATTCTTGTCTGCAAAAACTTGCGTGTTGGTCAATTATTTGAAAGACTGGCCATTTTTCGAAAAAATTGCTGGATGAAAAAACCCTTTTATTTAGGCAAATTTCTCCCCTGTGATTTCTCATTTCTCATTGTGTGCAATTTTGAGAGAGAGGAGTCTTCCTGTGTGTTTCGAAGGAGCAACCTCGGATTTTTATCATGCTCAACCAATTTAAAAAAAATGGACAAAATGAATGTATTTTGCATTTTTCATCGCTTCTTGTACAATCCTTTGCTGTAAAATGTTTTGGGAATGGGAATTGGCTCCCAAGCTCTTCTCCTAATTCTGTGTTCCTTGGCAATGCCAGCTTGGTGTTGCTCCCTTTTATATTTAATCAACTATTCCTGCCTTGCAGTATTTTGGCAGTCCTCACTCCCATGTCCAGGTTCATGTAAAATATGAGCTTTCATTAAGTATTGGATCCTTGTTAGAATTTATGCATAGGACATGCTTAAATTCTTGGTATCCTCCACCAGGCAAGCTCTGAAACTTTGTAATGTGTCTCCAAAGAGGATAGTCCTCTCTTTGAGCCATTTTGTGTCTCCAAAGAGGATAGTCCTCTCTTTGAGCCATTTCCTGGCTTCTCGATATTTCCCAGGGCCTTGAGGTGATTTGTATGGAGACATTATCAAGGAAATGAAAACAAGCCATCAAGGAGGAAGAAAAATGAAGATTGGTGGAGGAAGATTGAAAGGAGAGAAGAAATCTGCTGCTGCTTACAAAAACCTCTCTTTCACAAACTTTCATTGCTGTCCTACAACTGCAAACACAAAAACAATTGCTCTCCAAACACCTGCTGACTCCTAACACAAAAACATGGAACCTTTTGTTGATGAAGCAATAATGCTTACCAGTGGCCTATGTGCAACTTCTGTCCAGACATTACCCATCAGACACTATGCTAACTCTCAATTTCTTGGAAGACTGCTGGATGCATTCTAAACACCTCTCCACTATGGCCTTTTCCTGAGTAGGCAATGTGCTTCTTACCTTCTCAAAACCGGGGCTCTTTTAACTTTTTGGTGTGTTGTTAATGGTCCTCACCAATAAGATGAACAAACCGCATCAAAAGGGATGCCACATCCATATATACAGCTGGTCACTCTGCTGTCAGTTTCTTCTTTTGCTCAAGTATCTAAGATTTTTTCTGAAGTACTTGGGTCATGCTTTTTCCTTGCTTCTTGTACAATCCCTGGCTCTAGAATGCTTAGGCGGTGGGCATTGTAGCTCAACCTCTTCTCCTGATTCTTTCTTTCTTGGCAATGCCAACTTGGCATTGCTCCCTTTTCTATTTAATCAACTATTCCTGCATTGTAGTATTTTGGAAGCTCTCAATCTCATGTCCAAACCCATGTAAGATATGAGCTTTCACTCAAATGTAGGATCCTTGATAGACTTTCTGCACAGGACACACTTAAATTCTTGGGATCCTCCACCGCGAAAGCTTTGCAACTTACTAATGTGTCTCCAAAGAGGATAGTCCTCTCTTTGAGCCATGTCCTGGCTTCTTGAAATTTGCCACTGCCTTGAGGTGGCTTGTATGAAGACATTAGCAGGGAAACGAGAAGAAGCCATTGAGGAGAAAGAAAAATGAAGATTGGTGGAGGAAGATTGAAAGGAGAGAAGAAATCGTCTGCTTCTCACAAAACCCTCTTTCTCAAATTTTCTTTGCTGTCCTACAAGTGCAAACACAAAAACAACCACTCTCCAAACGCCTGCTAATACAAAAATAGTCTCTGTCCAAACATATGCACACACACAAATTTCCTCCTGCTGTCCCACAGATCGTGCACAGGCTTTTATCGCTCGACACACTTTCTTGACACAAGAAAATGAGAGCTTTAAAGCTGCTTTTGTAGAAAAAATTACCTTTCCAACCCTTTTTGAAGTAGCTTCTACTTATCATAATTGGGCTAACACCCAGATCTAGCATTATGGGGAAACCATTAGCAGCATTCAATTCGGCTGCCTTTGGCTTAGAAGATGCAAGTGGGGGGCCTGCTTTCCAACTAGGCTTAAGTGATTTGTTGTAATTCTGTTTATCTCAGGCCTTGTCACATGCCTAGGGTACTTAAGTTTTTAGGTCTATTTATTAGCTTGTACCCTAGACTGGTTTCTTTTTGCATCTTTTTGCATAGGCATGCATGTGGGAATCTCTCTAATTGAATAGTGAGGGCAAGGAGACATGATGTATTTAATTAATATGCAATATAGAGTACTGACTTGCTGTTACACACAGGCCTGCTTTACAACTTCCTGGTGCCAGTAAACCTATTGTAGCAGTGCGCTTCTGCCCTGTAATTTTTACTCTTCATGCAACAAGATCAGGTAATCTCTTTGGTTATTGCAGCCTACATATGTATTTGTAATTTTGTTTATCTTCTAAGGATTTGGGATGAATGCTTTGTCGTTGTGTTGGATGAGGATTGCAGATGCTCCATTCAAACTTCCATATCGTATGGTCTTTGCTATAGCAACATTGAATTCATTGTACATTTATGATACCGAAAGCAGCTCCCCTATTGCAATCATGGCAGGACTTCATTATGCATCCATAACAGACATTGCATGGTACGTCTATTTCTTAACTTCCACTGCCTATTGTAGGTTTCTCTCCTGCTGTTATGGCATATTGTTTTTCCTTCTTTTTATGACCAAAGAGTCTGTTCCAGGTCATCTGATGCAAAGTTTCTTGCGGTGTCATCCCAAGATGGCTACTGTACGGTAGTAGAATTTGAGAATGGAGATCTTGGGTCACCTGCATCCATTTCTGGTACGAAGTTTTTTTTGCTGTCCTAATTTGACATTAGTGTCTGCTTTCTCAATATTAATATATTCAAGCCAAAACATAGATGGTAGAAGTGATGTATTACATACACAGTTTAGGTTTTTTATCCCACCTTTCTACTTTGAATACGGAATATTATTTTTTAGTTTATCATGATTTCGTGCCTTTTAATCTCTGATAAATGTCTATACTATTTTCTTTGTATGATTAGAAATACCGTCCTATGTTGCAAGTTATTTACCTCAAGTTACATTAGACAGCACCAACTCAAATGGGGAGAGAATGGATGTGGACATATCCGTTGTAGATGGAAAAGATATGAACAAGGAATCGAAGATATCAACTGTGGAAGGTGTGAAAACTGCACAGGCTATGGGACCAAAGCAGTCTGAGGCAGTGCGGGAAGAAAATTTAAACTTATCTAATGTTCCAGTTTTGGTGACTTCTATTAGTGGTTCTTTAAGTAATGGGGAAAAATCTACTAGCAGTCAAGAGAAACAGGAGCAGAATTTGCAGCCAATAGCTGATTCAGCAGCTAAAACTGGACCTGCCAAGGCTGAAACAGAAAAACCATCCAGAAGGCGCATAACTCCGATCGCTGTGAAAACTGCACAGGATATAGGACAAAATCAGTCTGAAGCAGTGCGAGCAGAAAATCTAAACTTATCTAATGATCCAGTTTTGGTGGCTTCAATTAGTGGTTCTCTAAGTAATGGGCAAGAGTCTACTAGTATTCAACAGAAACAGGAGCAGAGTGTGCAGCCAATAGCTGATGCAGCAGATATGACTGGACCAATTACGGCTGAACCAGGAAAGCCATCCAGAAGGCGCATAGTACCAATAGCTGTTGAAAAGCCATAATCTAAATGATTGCAAGAACTGTGACAAATGATCTGTTTGCTGAGGGTTCTTGTAAAGTATCGATGTAGAGAGTCAGAGATAGTGCTGGTCATGTCCATTATTATTGGCATTTGTAATTGCGGCTTTGCTGTATCTTGCCAATTTCAAAGTCACATTCTTATCTCATCATTGTAAGTTTTGACTTTGCATGGCCTGTATTGTAAGTTCTCATTTTTATTAACAGTATTGATAGTTTTTTAGCCGTAAAACTGTCCCTGTTCTCTTTCACTCTATCTTTACGGTTGGATCTAGTCCGTAAAATTAAAGCAGATGTATCGAAGATGTAGGTTGGCTGTACCTATACCTATACCTTATCCACACGTATAATAATACACCCACTTAGCCTCAAATAAATGCTAGAGTTCCACACTTAGGTTTCAACAATGACACATAAAATTACCTAAAGACAAAACATTCATTGGTCACGTCACCCACTATTTGGTGATTAGAGAATTTAATATACCAACATTCCCAATGCAATGCAACTACAACTTCATTGTAGGGTGTATCCGTTGCCACAACAATAAATATTTATATATATTATTTTTACCCAAACACAGCTCATAATAAGATAGAAATTGACAATTCTAAATCCCCTCACACCTCCAACCAATCAAACTTAAAAAAAAATGGTTTTTTTAAATAATAAAAAATTATGATTTATTAAATTCTAATTTTTAACACGAGGAAAAACTAATAGCCAAACAAACTAATAGGAAGTCAAAAGAGTCCACAATCCATTACAATATACCTAGCCTTTGGCTGGCATAATAAAAGTGAAATTCTGCTCACCTTCCTATTTGAAAAAGTACTTGATCTGAAAGGTACTGATATCTTTTACAACGGAATATGAAAATAAATTGTTTCGTCTTGATCTGGAATATAATGTAGTGATCTGTCTTTATCGATCTTCACGATGACCAAATCCACCACCTAACCAGTGAGTTCATGAGAACCACACAGAATTCAAATAGCTCCAGTGAAGAATACCGGGATCACACGTAACTTACAGAAGCAGGTCCAAAGGTGAATACTGAAGGTATATATCTGTCGATCAACGCCTGGGTCGGACAAAAAAGATCACGGGACTGAACATTTGTCTCAATGTGGTTGTTGCTGATCGATATATTCAAATAAAACAAAATTACCGATCAATGAAATGACACACTACGATATCAGGGCTGATGATCCCTGCAATTTGCTGGAATCTATCAACTAATCAAACAATTAAATCAATCAATGACGGCGCACACTATTATTTGGTCATGGTTCTGCGTTTAAGTTTATCTAGAAGCTCTGTTGAAAATGATCGGCAGACTTTTCTGTTCTATGGATGTTATTTTTATTGGTTTCAAATCTATGTACTTAGTGGGCTAATTCGGGAGCAATATTTTCTTCTGTAGTTTTTTTGGTGCTTGTTTTTAAATTTCTGGCCAATCCAGAACTCTGATCAATTTTTTGAGTATCTGGGTTGGTTTAAAATGGGGCAAAACTACTGAATAAAGTTCTAAAATACATGAAACTTTGATTCATGCTAAACTCACACTACACTTGAAAATCTGACGAGATTCAGGCCCAAAAATTTACCTGAAAAACAGTTCTGTTTGCTCTGAGTTAGCCTACTCCTCTCTGTACTACTCGCAAGTTCAGTAGTTTCAAATTTATGAATCTTTGTACTATTCTCAAGTACAAGTGTTTCAGATCTCTGTACTACTCGCAGGTACAAGAGTTTTGAATCTATGTTTGAGCCATGGATTTTATTTCTCATTGTCAGTGGTTCAGATATCTTATGGTGAAGCCAGTGATTTGACATTCTTATTTTAGCCTTTCTGTGTGCTAGATTAAATTGTTTAATAATAATAGTAATAATAATTATAATAGGTGTTGTCTAACTGTTTTATGTTTTGGTATTTTTAGTTTGAATTTAGGTGACTTAAATCACAATTTTCTGCTGTTTAAATTGCATTTTTGAATGTAAAAATAGATTCAGGGTGTTAAAAAACTCTTAAGACATCCGAATTATACAGAAATAAGCACTCAAATCTGCAAATCCAATAATCACTTGCCAAATTTCTAATAAATATTACTAAAAAATATCCTCCAAAAAATCAAAACTTAAAATGTTTAAATCACAACAACATAATATCCAAGGCAACAACTTGAAACCTTTAAATAATGTTTCACTGTAAAATAACAACTCAAACATAAATGTCTTTTAAACTTTGACTTACAAATTCGTAGTAACCTCTTTTCCTTGAACTATACAAATATGGTTGAACTATACTAATATGATTGGATCCTATTATTCACATTCCTTTAACTATGTTGATTTCGTTGGATCCTATTATTCACATAAATATCCAATGAATCTCGCTTTCACAATCTCCCTCTATGCTAGTTTGTAGCATCATGTAGGGATGGGTGATGGTGGAGCCAATGACCTCTCTCTTTCCTTGTCAATCACTTTCTGTCAGTGACATGTTTATCAATGATACCATTAGCATTTGTCGGTAATCTTTTTTTGTCAATTGGTAATCTTCATTGATGTCTTCACCATTGACTGTCACTGTCAGTGACATGTTTGTCAATAATATCATTAGCATTTGTCAGTAATCTTTTTTTTTTTTGTCAATGGGTAATCTTCATTGATGTCCTCATCATTGAAATGATTTTTTTTTCATTGCTAATAATTTTGTTTATTAATAAGTTTCTTATCAATGGTAAACTTATCAATGGTTCGAGGTCTTTGAGCAATCTTTTTGAGATGTTGAAATTTTGCTTTCAATGTAAGTTGGTTTGAGGTCTTTGAGCGATCTTTTTGAGACGTTGAAATTTTGCTTACAATGTAAGTTGTACAGCAATCTACTCATCCTTTTTTCTTCATAATGTTTTCTTTTTCCATCGTTTTCATATTTTGTCTACTCATCGTTTTATCTTCATAATAATGTTTTCTTTTTCCATAGTTTTGTTCTTTTAAAGATGTAATTTTAAATGTTTTGTCTTTATGAAACTACTATTTTATATATATGGTTGGTGAGTAGGGTTTACTGAAGCTAGTCGATTAGGGTTTTGAGAGAGGTTTCAACAATTGTGGCGACTAGAGGGGGAGTGCTGCTATCTCCTTTCACAATGTGGTGGTTGGAAATGGGTCAAACTGAAATCAAGGATCAAGGGCAAATAATGACTGAGGAAAGAAAGTAGAGGATGCACTTAGATTGGGGGGATTGGTAGAGTGAAGCGATGATTGTCTTCGAGCAAGTTGAGCTAAAAAAAACACATCCACGACGCACTAGTACATGTATTCCAAAGGCAAACAACATTCCAGGTATGAGATCACCTCAACAAGAATAGGTGAGCACATTCAACATATGCAAGAACCTGCAGTAATAAGAAAGTTCATGGGTATTTGACCAACAAAAAAAGGTCTAATATGGTGGATCAAAACTTACTAGAAGCCTAAAGAAGACGTAGAATTAAAGCTAGACTCCAAAGGGTTTTTTATGGCCATCTTTAATAACTTGGAAGTTTGGGACCGAGTGTTTGAAAACGACTCTTACTTCTTCAACTCTGCGGGCCTTTACCTCCATTTTTGGACGAAAAAGTTCATTCTGGAAAAAGAAGACTTCACATCCGCCTTCGTCTGGATCCAACTGTATTCTCTGCCTCAATAATTTTGGGATGAAGAGATCTTGGAAGGAATTGGAAAACACTAGGCTCCTTTATCCATATCTCTGGAGCCACAAAACAAGGTCGTTATACATCCTACATTCACATTTGTGTCTATATGAATGTTTCTAAGCCCCTCCCTGACTCTATTTGTCCGAGCTACCATGATTATGATTGGTATCAAACCATAGACTATGAGGACATTCCCTTCCATTGTCAGAAATGCCATCAGCATGGTCATATTTTCATGGATCCCCCCTTCAATGTACCACTCGTTCCCATGAAAGCCCAGGAAATGAAAGACATAGGGTTTTGAGAAAGTCTTAAGCAAAAGGAGATTAGGAAAAAATCCAAAATTGTTTATCCAAACCCTTCAAGGATCAAAACTCACAATCGTTATGATATTCTATCCAAGTAATTGAAAGAGACCTCAGGAAACCCTAAGGCACTACCCAAGGAAAAATAAAAGCAAGATCAAGGAAACCCTGAGGAACTAGAAGAGCATACAAAGAGCCAACAAATAGAAGATGAGGCTACAGTTCACATAGAAAATGAAGATGCATAAATGTCTCCAGAAAGTGAAGATCTAGGGGACTCATAGGAAGGTGAGGACATGGATTTGAGCGACCTTGATTTGCAATCCATAATGGCAACATGGGAAAGATAGGACCCAAACTTAATCTCGGATCAACAATTACAAATCCTAACTAATGATTTAATTAAAAGTAAAAAACATCAAGAATTATATGCTAAAGAAAAAAAAAATGCATTCTCTTCTTTAGGAGTCAAAACAATTACTTTAAAGGATAATCCCATAGCTACCAGAGAGGGAAAAATAGGAGGTCGACGAAGCAATAAACAAATTCTGCAAGAGCTTGGCGAAATGTTGGTGAATTCTAGTAGAATTGCTTTAATGACGGACAAGTTCCAACCCACCCCCTCCACTTCCCAATGAAGATCCTTTCTTGAAATATAAGGGGCATGAATGGGAAAAGTAAATGTAGGCTTCTCAGAAACAAAATCCTCAAGGAACAACTGACAATCATGATGCTTTAGGAAACCAAATGTTCAAAGTGAATCACTATCAAAGATAGCTGCTTCCAGCTTGAAGGGTTGTCAATGAATGGCAATAGATGTGCAAGGGGCTTTTGGAGGTTTAGCTCTATTATGACACTCTTTTGAGATCTCATCCTCTGATATTTTTTCCACTCCTAGAACATTGACAACAAAATTTCAACTGATTGGATTGACGAAGACATGATTTCTCACCAATGTATACGATCCACATACCATAGCGGATAAAATTAGCTTTTTGAGATCTCTTCAAGCTATCCACATAGTTATTGGGGACCACTGTTGGATAGTGGGAGGGGATTTAAACATGATCAGATCCTTAGAAGAGAAGCGATGTGGAATACATTGTTTGGACAGAGACTCTAAATGCTTCAAGGAAACAATTCAAAATTTAAACATGGTCGATTTGGAAACCTCAAATGGAACACACACTTGGAACAATATGATGGGCGGATTCCACCAAGTCGCTTCGAGACTGGACCGATTCTTCATTTCATAATCCCTTATTATCACTGGTCTCCAATTGGATGCCACTATTTTTCCAAGATCGAGTTCTTATCACTGTCCAATTAGCCTCGATCTCGATTGGAATGGTAGTCCCAAAAACTTCCCATTTCGGTTTGAATTCTTTTGGATTGATCACCCATCATTCCAAGACAATATTTCTAAGTGGTGGAAGGAGGAAACGATTGAACCGGGTTCAGTTATGTTCCACTTCCACTAGTGACTCAAATATCTCAAATCCCGTCTAAGACTGTGGAACAAAGAGGAGTTTGGAGATATTTTCAAAGCTTAAAGAGAGTTGACAAAAAAATGGAGTTGATCCAACAACGAATGATATTTGAAGGAAGGATTGAAGCTCTTATGGATTAGGAAGCTTAGCTTCAAACCCAAATAGAGGAATGCAATAAATAAGAAGAAACACTATGGATGAAAAAACCCGGAGTGCGTTAGTTGAAGGATGGGGAAAATAATACCAAATTCTTTCACTGATCTATGATTCAACATCGACACCACAATCAAATTTACACTACAAGGGACAACCAATGTAATAAGCTTACATCACATGAAGTCATTGCGAAAGAGCTGATACATTACTATAAGATCCTTCTTTCGGAACCACAACAAGATCGTAAGGAAACAATCCAAAACATCACAAAAAACATTCCCCGTCTGGTTACTCAAGAGCATAATGAATCACTTTTACGAGAAATCAACCTAACATAAGGAGAAAAAGCTATTATGGAAATGCCAAAGGGAAAATCCCTAGGGCCTGGTGAATTCACCATTGACTTCTTTCAGGCATGTTGGCCAATAATCTAGTAGGATGTCTGGGAATTGATTGAGAACTCTCGCAGGACTTCCTTTGTCCTTCTTGTTCTCAATGCTACCTTTATTACTCTCATCCCTAAGAAGTAAAATGTGGATAATCCTAATAAGTTCAGGCTTATATCACTTTGTAATGTGGTTGTTTCGAACTGGATAGACCACGGTTGTGTGCAAACAACAGTGCAATTGTCACTGTAGGCAGTTAGTTACACAATAGGTTAGTTAATAGTTGAGCATGCATAGTAAACAAGTGTAAACATATGCATAAACAACTAGATACAAAGAGAAATTGAAAACAGAAGGAATTGGTACCAATTGGTTGGATCTTCGATCGAGAACACCGTAGAGGCAGTGAAAGTACAAATGGTCTCTCTCCTTCCTCCTTGGGAGGGATCTTTTCCTTCCCAGACACAAACTCTCTTATTCTCTCTGGTATGGGTGATGATATGAAATGACAAACTAAGTTCTCAAGTGGCAAGATTCTCAATTCATCTAATAGGGTATGGGTGATGATATGANATGACAAACTAAGTTCTCAAGTGGCAAGATTCTCAATTCATCTAATAGTTCAAGCTATGGAGTGATGGATGGAATTAGAGGTAAGCAATGGGTGCTTTGGTTCACAATTCAACAACATAAATTTACACCGTCTTTTTGTGTGTCTTCTGAATGCATAACCCATAATCTGTTAAATAGCCTCTTCTTATCCTTTAATCTAATTTGTTTTACGTATGAATGTAGTTAATCTAAGCGGTGAAGTAATCCCCAAGTTAGGTTAAATTGAAATGTAGGATCGACTCTATGACCAGTAGGACATGAGTGCAGGCGACACCATGAATGCGCCTTCCCCATTTGAGAAATTGCACCATCGCACAGATGGTGCAAAGCTTTCTTTGACCTTCCGTGCTGATGCATTTTCAATGCAAAACCTTTTATGTAAAGTTGCGATGATGGGGTGAATTATCTTTTGGGAAGTTGCGTTGAGTCACTATAGTCGTCTTTTCTTAATTTCTTGATTTTTTCTGAGTGAGATTTATCAACACTTATGAGTATACATTTTTGCTGTATTGAACTTATGACTTCTCCAGTGGTTTCCTGTAATGCTTGGTGAGCATTTTTCAGGTGATAAAACATTCCCCCTGAGGTGTGAGGTTAGGACCAATCGTATAGTTGAAGTACATCATCATTTCTTTTATGGTGTGCAACACTGCCTACACACACACAGAGAGAGAGAGAGAGAGAGAGAGTTTGAGTTTGTTGAGGAAACAAGAAGAATGGTCCTAATTTGGAGGAAGAAAGGAAGAATACATGTACAATCATTACCTTACTATGGAAAAAATAATTGTGTACAAATGAGGCATGCATGCCCCATGCTCATGTCTGAAACATAAGTAATTTTTACAGTACGAAACATGAATCTTGAAATGATCTTGTAATTGACAACTTGTTGAAGTAGATATCTGCATCGCCCTCATGGGTGTCGTTAACGATAAATGACGGTTCTCGAATGAGAACATTCTCTGAAACTTGGAGTGAACACCTATGATGAGTGTTCAAGACTTGAAAAATGTTTGGAATGACTAATTAGGTTCAAAGGTCTTCGGTTGTTACTGAGAATTGCAACTATCGCAAAGTAAGACCCACCTTGATATGGAGATGTGTTGATGTCAGATACGAGAGGGGTCAACAAAACAAAAGAGCAATGCAGACTCTCTTTGTCCCATCTGAGATTAATCATTTACATGGGAATGAGAACCAAGATATTGCACTAGTCCTTGAAATTGATGTTGAGGTTGACAAGAATAGAGTCGTGATTGCAAGGGACAAAGTACTCCTTGAAATCTATTGATGAGTATGGTATCAAATGCTGAATTTGAAGGGTGATGATTGTTTGTTAAAGGTAGATGAGCTTAGTGGGAAATGGTACTCAATACTTCCCTTGGTTGGGGAAAAAGAGACATTTGGAAATGGAATAAGTCAAATATTTGATGAGAAAATAAGTGGTCTGAAGTTAGGTGGACAGTCAGGTGTTGGATATATATTGTTGAATTGTAACTGAGAGTGACGAGGCTAGATATATGGGTGTTTGAAAGGTAAAAACTTGGGGATCTTGATAGAGGGTGTTGGGATACTCGGGGCTTGACCAATGAAACATATTTTCGCATAAAAAGTTTGTTTATATGAATGCCACAACCAAAGCTGACATGGGTTGTCACCAAGCGAAAAAAATGGTGCCATCAGATACGATGGCCTATTTTTATTTACATGTTGAAAAAGAAAAAAGACACTTTATACAATCCAAAAAATAAATGAAATAGCTTGGGTTGAATGTACATGCACATAAGCAAGTGCCACTGTGAAAATATGGCTTGGACTGATGGGGGAAGAAGTATTTTGGTACAAGATGAAGGGCGGGGGCCCCATGCGTGGGTTTCTGTGTTAGGTGAGCGGATAAGGAATTCATCTCTAGATGGTCAACTGGTCTTGGAGGAGATCGGGGGCCAATGAAAATGCAGAGGTGTATTCAACATAGTTAACCCAAAACTTACAAAAAGGTGGGAGTCTAGGGGTGAATAGGCCAATAATATGATGAGAAGAGAAATGATGTGTATTCTCAGATATGCGAACTACTATGGAACCCCTATATCTATGGGATAAAACATCATGAGTGTCATAGTACATGGGGGATTTAACAAGATGTGAGAAAAATCATGTGGGTGAAGAAAGAAACTACCAATAAATTCAACACATGAATGCATAGGAGGATGGGTGAAGGTGTGGTATTATTGGGTGTTGGAACCCTAAAAGTAGATGTCGAAGGGTGATGCTGGTAAATGAAAATATTCTCAAAAGGAGTGCCTATATGAAATTTTGAATCATATACTTGAAGGGACCATGGGATGGCCATATGGTATGTGTTGATGAGTACCTATATCCAAAAATAAAATACCCAAAGTGAAAAATATCTGATAATAAAGAAAAAATTACGAAATTTTTTGAATTTGTATGGTAAGAAAACATACCTATATCCTGGGGCTCTATGATGAAGCCCCATGAAACATGTGTATAATGTCAATGAGACTATACAATTGTGTAAACTGGAGAATGAGGATCCTGATGGTATAAACGGTTTGAAAAATGAAGGTCCTGAGCTCCCATATGGGCGATCAATAGTTTGGGTTCTAGGGGTATAACTGGTAGTGGGGGCCCACAATGCCACCTCATTTGTACTTGTTGTGATGAAAATTGACGTGGCTTTGGTGGATCAGTGAAATATTGAGCTCTGTTATGTGGCCATGGGATATCAGGTTGTTGTTGTGAGAGAGCTAGGTAAGGGGTCTTGACCTCCTGACTTTTTTGTGCTTTAATTTTTTTTTTCTTAGGGTTGTATGGATGGACGTACGACCTCCTTTTTTATGAAAAATGGGAAAACAACGAAGGTGGTTAGGAAATACCTACTTAGATAATCACGAGTATAATCTGGTTTTCCACATTGCACACTGCGGGAGATGGAGCTTCAGTCGCGCCGACTTCGACGTGACTGGTAGGCTATCTCCCACACCGATCGACACATCTATTAAAGGAACATACGCGATGAAAATCACATTTTTTCTATGGAGATGTGCATTGTTTTCCACAAGACTATAATTGGAACATTCGTGCTGAGCAACACGACTGTCTGGGAAACATTCGCGCCGATCAACACACTTGTTTACCTGACAAGCGCACTATTGGCACACAAGATTTTGTTGAGTTATTTTTGATATGTTTTGCTCAAATGACAAGCTGACATGGAGTTTTTTGTGGTGGAGGGTGTGATTTGCATACCGATAGATAACATGCTTGTACACTAGTGAGAAAGGGATTGGAAAACCCTCTGCACAAAGGTGGAAAATGTTGCTGGTATCTGATTTCAGCTTGCTAGCTTTGGCTTGCTGAAATTCTTTGATTGTGCTCTGATGCAATCCTATGAGTACAATTTGAAATTTTTTGTTGGTATGTGGCACGATGACTGCTGATTATTTGAGGTGCGCGATCAAGTGGTGATATTGTTAGTGGAGATTGGCATTTATTTTTTGACCAAAATATCCATTAGGGGGATTTCCCCTGACATTGAGCTGCAGATGGTGGGAGGGGAGACAATGCATCATATGGATACCCACCATTGCGATTCTTAGGATGCTGTGGTAGGAGAGGCAATTTAGATGAACCAGATTGATTCCCTTCTTACATGGGTAGTAGCCTCATGTAAGGATTTATGGATCCTTAGCACCCCAAAGTATCTCTAGAGCACATATGGGGGTTGTGGAGCGAGTGATCGATGATCAGGAATTTCCATGGGAAGGCCTTATGAGTGCATGGTTACAAAACTGGGTCGGTGTGGTGGAGATTTTTATTTTCGTTCCGTCATCTATAGTTTTTTCTTGGAGCAGGTCATACTCTTGCAACCTTGGGTGATTTTGGACCCTTTATTGGGGAGGTGATCATGCATGAGGCGGTGGGCTAGGATACTGGTGTGGCATGATGGTGGCCCTGTAGGGCACTACTTCATTGAGAGGATTCAGGGGTTCTGGGTGAAGACCCCCCATATTATTCTCGAGAACCCATATGTCGGCATGGATTACCGACATGATCTCGTTATGATCCTTCCTCCTGTGGAGGATTGAGCTTGCTTAGGAGAGAATATTTCATTTTTTGTTGTATGTATATATGTTGTATGTGATTTTGTGTGACATAGTACTGATGGGTAACTATGTTTGTGTTTGCAGATGTTGGACCATGAGGATGTGAGGCAATCATTGTTCTTGAGCATGAGGCATAGGCCTTAGAGGGAAAGGCTAGAGGTAGATGTCGTCGGTGTCAGGATGAAACTTGGGCAGGGATATCATAGGCCCCATTATGAGGTGACCAAGATTTGTAGAGGAAAATTGATGAGCCGTGTGGGTGTTTGAATCGAGTATTGCAGGGTGTGCTTGAGGCATGCTAGATCGAGGCCCAGGATGATAATTTCCTAGAGTTATGTGCGGGAGTCACCCTAGAGTGGCAACCTATCGTGCAACAAGCCACAATTTCTAGTGTGGCTTTTACATGACATTTGCTATCACCCATTGGTGGGGTGCCTCCTGCTAGAGGAGGACCACCCAATAGAGGACCATCAATAGCGAGATCAACACCAACATCTAATGCTAGGGGATTTCTTGAGTTAGAGGCACCATAGGTGCTCTATGATATGTATGAGTGAGGCCCACATTTTTTTTCTAAGAGTTTCATAGGGGAAAAGTCCCCCATTTTTGGACATGTATTTCGAGAGAAACTGTAGTGAGGGCCTACCATGCGTATTGTACCCCATTTTTTGAAATATATGACTCTCTCTCTCTCTCTCTCTATATATATATATAGAGAGAGAGAGAGTTATATATATATATATATATATATATATATATATATATATATGATGAAATGCATATTTCAGGTGTTTCATGTTCTGGTGTATTTATGTGTGTGGATGAATCTACGATGTATGTACATATGATTGCTTTTGATTTATATGATGTGTTGGATAGATAAACCATGAGAAACAATGAATTGATGTAATGTGATAAATTCCATGTTGACGAAAATGAACGAATAACCTTATACCAAAATTTTTGAATCTTGCTGGGCTAAAACAAGATAGGAGGGATTGTTACCTTATGTTTATAGCCTTTAACAAAAATATAAATTAGTCCTCAAGAAATATGTACTTGGTCCTAATGTTGTCTTTTATATTATGTTTTGACAAAGCAATAAATAAATATTTACAATAGAAATTTATAACAAGTTTAATGAACAATTATGAAACAAAATATAAAAGAAAGATTACACATGTAGTCCAAAATGAGACCCAAAACCATCAATGAATTTATTAATTCATCTTTTAATTACAAACAAAAGAATTATTTCATACCCCATAATGGGTAAGGACCATAATAAGACTTAGAAGTAAGAGGTGGGCTATTACATCACACATAGATGACTGATGTCTTCTAAGTAAAAACAAGACTGATAAAATATGGATCAACAAGCCACAGTATGCCATTGTCTTGACTTTGCAAAAAATTCCTAATTAGCACTCAAAACTAATTCAAAAATCCAATAAGAATTTACAGACTATCAGAGACAAATGATCAACCTTTTGAGGCATGTCAATAATCTATGCTTCTTGGTCCTTCTTATTTCCCACCTTCAATAAGACTCTGCTATCGACAAGAAGATTTTAGCTTTTAAGTGATTCATAAATGAATGAAGTAGTAATATAATCTCACCTTAGAGCAAGAGAAAACCTTATTAGAGTTTGTGCTTCTATCTCCCTCTTTTACTTGTCTCTGATGTCCTTTTATTCTCCAAAAGTAGTTTTGGGTAGTTCCAACTACTTTTA
>CBVK0101491512.1:3920-17510 GCA_900067695.1 Picea abies
ACTCTAGTGAGGGAGGCCCCTTTTCAGCCATTATATCATGTTTGTGTGCATTGGCATTTTTTCTTTACTTTGGTGTGCTCTCTGATTATTAGTCGAAATTAGGATTTTGTACTGCATCATGAGTTTTCATTTCTATGGTTAGAGGAGCCCCTTGTGACTCACCGCATTAGTGCTACCTAGCCCATGGTATTTGATCATTTTGTGGGGATTAATCCTTTTGTATTTCTGATTTGTATATTGAATCATGATACTCATCAAATACCTTGGGCCTCTAATTGTTTTTATTTTGGTATGCTAGACATTTCTTCACACTTTCTATCCTCTATCTCTTCGTCTTATGTGAATCCTAGTTTTGGGTCTAGGGGAATGATGCCTCCTTATTCTCCCTTTTCATTTGGTGGGAGTCATATCCCTCAACCAAATATTATGGTAGGATGTTGGATTACTCCTTCCTCTAGACCCAATCCTAGCTTTGCTTTTCTAGGATCGAGTGCTCAAATCGATAGTCTTTATACTTCATGTATTCCATCCATCTATCCTTCTTTTGCTATGTAGATTCCTACAAATGATTTTGTCATGGAGAAACTCCCTCTATCTGTAGCTGTTTCATCCAAGGGATTCTTTTTTATAGTATGTGAAACCCCCTTCATGGAGTTCCTTCATCTGAGAGAAACATATATCCTCACCTGAGTAGCCCTTGTCATGTTACTTTCTCTTCGCAAGAGGATTCCTCGGTGATGATTCCTTTAAAAACATTTATGAATGACTTTGGAGGAGGATACCATCCTACCAGATATGGCCATGATTTATACCAGAACCCTTTCTGGCCCGCGATCTCTCAAAATAGGTATTTTCCAGAACTTTAGTCTTAGATGTCGCAAACAACTGTTGCAAGTCATGTTGGAAACACAAGTCCAGTCACTACGAATTATACTAGGATTATATCACCAGCCTATGCTAGTCATGTTGGAGATAGGTAAACAACCTATGAAATTCATGTTGAATACCAAAAACCAACCACAGCATGTCATGATGGGGGCACAACTCTAGTAATTTCTAGTCACACTGCACAAACATCACCAACCTCTGTTAGTCATGTTGTGGATTCATCACCGACCTCTACTAGTCATGTTGGAGGTTCATCAAAAACCTCTCCAAGTCATGTTGAAGATAAGATACTAGCCTATAAAAGTCATGCTGGGGGAATTCATATGATTGATAAGCCTCGACGTATAGGACATAAGCCCAAGTTCCTTTGTAGGCTTTGAAAAGGATATCACCTTAGTTGCGTGTGACCTGCTACTACCATGGTACAAGAAGAACAATAGTTTTCTTATAGCCCTTCATGTTCTAAGTCATATTTGGTTTCCCAACATTCTAATCCTTCTTTGGTTGATACAATGGTCATTCCGATGCAATTTTTGGTAGATGCCACTCCTATTTTGGGGAGTGATGTGTCGCTTGACCATGTTATCTCACATCTTTTTCAACCAACGATCGTGTCGATGCAATCTTCGACCGACACCACTCTTATTTTTGGATGTGATACGTCTCTATACCATGTTTTCTTTCATCTTATTCAACTAACGGTTGAAGAAGTGGTCATGCAGATGCAATCTTCAGTCGATCCCACTCTTCTCTCAGAGTGAAAAGTTTAAGAAAGTGACATTGTCAATGCAATCTTTGGTCAATCCCACTCTTATTTTGGGGGGTGATGTGTCTTTCAACCACGCCCTTAAAATTTCTAGTCATGTACCTTCTGAACAAAGAAGAATTCCACTCTCTTTGAGTAAACTCCCTCCAAGTCTGAGGATGTTTTCCTCTAATTAGGATGATCCTGTAGGCCTCAACTTCCTTCTCTATAAGGATCCTCTGCAAGTATTTTATCCTCCTCGACTTGGAAAGATTTGGGTTCTGCAAATCTTGTGTGAGCTACTTCTGAGTTGTTGAATTTTAACAGAATTCCTGAACGGGAGCCTTGGACTTTCCCATGATATGATGCTTAGAACAAAATCCCCAAGTCTTTTTTAATCTCTTTTCTGACTCTCTCAAAAGCACACAGATTGTCAAGTGAACTTGTCTCTTTCACACTTGTTTAATGGATTTGAAAGGACATCTATTTGGTGTAAGTTAACCCTTTTTCTGACTAAGTAGAATAATTTTGAAAAAACAACACTCTAGCCAACATTGGTTGAAGAGTTCTCCTAGTTATTGTTTTATACTTTTTTGGGCCTAGGGTACTAAATTTACGAAAAAATGAAATTCTTTGGATTTAAGTTGCAATTGCATTGAATTATATTTCTTGTAGTATTGAGCCTATTGTTGGTTCCCGATTTCTCGTTATAATCCTATTACCTCAATAGATTGCATCACTAGCCAAGCAGAGCCTTGTTTATATCCCTTACATCTTGACACCCTATACCCTAAGAGGAAACATTCCCTCGAGTTTCAATGCCCCACATGCACGTCCTTGCATTGAGAATAGGTATGTTCCATTGTTTGGAGCTAGTTTCTTACTTGTGACACTCATTTCTTCTTTTCTATCATAGCATTCATTTGCCTATGAAAAAACAAAAATTGATGGGTGGGAAAATAATATTATCTAATATCAACAAAATTTGTGTCACCTTTGAACAGAGAATTTTTTTTTGATTCCATTATCATCCAGAGTTTGGGTTTAGCATGAACTTAGGAAGATGAGATTGTTACTTACAGTTTACTCTTCTGAATGGCTACTCTTCCAGTTGGTATGGAGAGTTCATCAATGCCTCCTACATCACGAATTTTCATCATAAATTCTATGATTCTCGAGTCCTCCATATGTCTCATACTCTTGTTCAAAGGAAGTCTATAAGCCTGTGTTGACCATTCCTCATAACTTTTGACTTTACATGTTAGCCATACCCTCACTGTGTCTCAGAGTCACATGAACTTGTAGTTCTATCGTGCACCTTATTCCTACTTTCATTATGGGTAGGTAACCTTGAAACCAACAGTCTATATCTCCTCATTGGTCACTGACTGGGGGGTTACCCTTGTGTCTGATGACAAGAAATATATTCACACATTGGGATTCGTGTAGTGTATTGGATTCCATTATCCTTATTTTTGGTTTCAATTCCTTTGTTGACAGTATTCATTATTGGATTCTATTCATAGGGTATGTTTCATGCACTACTTACATATGGTGCATGCAAAAGATTCACATGGTCATTGGTTCGTGAACATACTCTTAGTATGAGTTCCTCCAAATCATCAAGCTATTTATTTGTACCTCATGATGAATGATGAGAGATTCCTTAATGCTATACTTTCAACAAGTCTCCTTCCATCAACTTCAACTCATCTATTCTGGAAACAGGGCCCAGAGTCCTATGAGTACCTAGAGTCTTGCAGTCATCAGTGGCAAGTTCTCCTGCCATTGATAGCTAGGAATACATCAACATCTCCTGATCGATGGATTCTTCAATTGTTTGACTTCAACACCTTTATTCACACTTGTAAGAATGTACTCGGTGACTTGATACCTACTTTCATTATCGATAGGTTGTCTAACGTTTGTTAATGCCATACATCAATGACTAGTAATCAAACAAAGTCTCATTATGTTCAACTTCAACTCCTCTATTTAGATGATGTAGACTTGAACCTTTGGAAGATAGTGTAGAAGACAATTATTTTACAGTAGAAAAATTCCTGAGTTGTTGCTATCATTCATTGGACCAATACCTATATGACTTCAGTGATCATGGGAGATCAAATTGTACTCCATTGTATATATATATCTTCAGATTGATTTTTGAGACTGGTTTTCACTAGAACTTGTTTGTGACTATGACATCCTATGTAATGTGTCTACTTTGCATTGCCTATTCATGGGAATGAACAACTATTTGGTATATTTCCACATGTATTTGCAGTGTAATTCAAATTGGCAATTGTTGGTCCTAAAGTCTTCACATGACTACTAAATGAAAGAGCTAGGTCACCTCAATTTTTGGAATGGTTGGATTTTTATTTTGTTGGTTAGTTAGAGGGTTGTTTTTACCAAGACAAGAGTATGGTTGGTTTGTAAAAATGATATGGATGAGGTTCCTCCTTGGCTGGTGGCACACAAATGACAGACAAGTGATATAATAGAGGAAAGAACATAGGGAAATAAAAAACCATTCAATAAATACTCTACTGTAAGAATTTTAATAATTAAAATACCATTTCAAGACATTAAACATGTATCAAAAACATAGTTACTCCCATAGGTTGCAATGGAAACAAATTTTCACCAAATCATTAGTTGTTTTACAGGTTGTGTATCAGTAAAGACAAGTTATACAATGGTTGAGAAAAATGAAATTTACTTTGCACAAATCAAAAACTGCATTCAAGATAAGATAAAACACATGTAAATTTGGACATAAACATACTATCATCAAGAGTATATTCACCAGGTAGAGAGATCTAATCCATGCATAGAACAATTTCAACCAGTTTTATGTATTAATATTCTTTTCCCAAAAAATGAACCCTCAAAACCTACAAAAAATACATATTTATCAAAGTTGTAGAGGCTATCGTCCATTTGGAACCGAGGCTTAACTCTACACTATCAGTTAGAGAACAACTTATTGACTTAAGTAAACATTGTTGGAGTGTAGTAATGTATACTTGAGCTTGAATTAATAAAAAATGTGTGGTTCATATCACAGATAAATGGCCACTTATTATTCCTTAATCTAAAAGAGTCTTTCAATTAAACAACTAAAAAATGCTACTAGAAATAAACTAGACCGATGCATGCATTGGAGAAAACTGAACTCTAACAAAAATAAATGGGAGTGACTGAATTGAACTCTGTATCAAGTACTGGTGTACATGTGCATTGCTCAAGGCCACTGAGAGATAACTGGGTGTTTTGGAAGCTCATTCAAGCTTCTCTGTCAAATTATCTCCTTTAGAAAGAAGGAAGTCTTCTGGTGGTTCTTCTGGAGTCTTTGATATTTTTTATGCAGTCTAGAGTGCAGTTTCTCCAATTCTTGATTATGGTGTTGCTAGGCATGGATTGGAGCTTCAGTTCTGGTACTTGTTGGTTGTCATCAAGATTCTCTATCTTGACCGTAACCAACCCTTTCTTCTTGTCTTTCTTTGTGATGGATTGGTTGTGGTCTACTAGTGTTATGCTTCTCCTCATCCTCATGTCATACCCATGAACTAGCTTAGGTTCCTTTGAATCTGATCTGCTTCCTGATGAGTAATCTGATGTTGTAGACTTCCTAGATTTAGAAAGTCATTTGAGACTTGCAAATCTATAGCTTCACCTGTAACATGTAATTTTCTTCGTTTGGCCCCATTTAAATCATACTTTAATGCAATAAATTAATGAGGATAGGCCACTTCGACAATTCAACATTTGGGAGATTTTGAATGAAGAGTATAAATATCTCCCAAATGATCAAACTCGTGAAGTCATTAACCAATTCTTATCACTAAGAAAATTCACTAGAGATTGATATACTTTAATCATTTAATATTTCGGGACCTCGGGGACTCTGACACTTCGAAGCTCCAGGTTTCAGAAAACTGTGTTTGCTCTAGATTAAAATATCTCAGAGTGAGAATCTACTGGAGTGACATGGCATACACTTTGATAATTCAACATTTGGGATATTTTGAATTAAGAGTATAAATATCTCTCGAATGACAGAACTCACAAAGTCATTAACCAATTCTTATCGCTAATAAAAATCACCAGAGATTAAGCTACTTTAATCATTTAATATTTCAGGACCTTGGGGGATCTAACACTTCAAGGCTCTGAGCTTCAGGAAACTATGTTTTCTCTATATTAAAATATCCCTTAGTGACAATATCCCAGAGTGACGTGACAACATGTTAACACAATCGATGATGTGTCATAAAAATGATAGTGACACTTGTCATTTGAAATAATGCAGATGACGTAACCAAAGTAATTGAAATGAGTACCACATGTCATATGAAATCAATTTATAGGTGGCATATGACACGTCAACTGAAAAAGAGTTTATGAGAAAGGGGCTCCAAATTTTTGGCACTTTGGGGCTCCAGGCTTCGGCACTTCGGGGAACTGTGTTTTCTATGGAGTAAAATATCCTATAGTGACAATATCCTGGAGTGATGTGGCAGCCACTTTGGAAAATCGACGTTCGAGTATTATTAGGATTGAAAAAATAGCAAGCGTGGATGCGCGAACATCGAAGTCACGTAGTAAAACTTCATATTTATTTATGGTTAAAACATCTTGCGATTTTGAAAAACTAAATTCACAAGAGTCGTTGATCTTAATTGACTTTTGGGTATCGAACGAAATTTTTTTTAATCTTTTTGTTACTCACAAACTAACCCTAAAATCCATTGCTTTGGATTGTTGCATCTTTCCTTTTGGATGTTTCCTATGCATATAAAGGACTTGGTCAGCCTGTTTAGTGCTCAATCAATGGTAAACATGATGACATATGTTTCAAACTCAAACTAGGACATGTGATTACCTTTCAAGAAATAAATACAATGATTCAAAGAAAGTGAATACCAGTAGGGGCCATTGAATTTGAGTCATTAAATCATGGAGAATAAAATTGGCAAACACAAAACAAAAATCATACCTTTGATGGATGTATAGGGTAAAGGAGGGAAAGGGAAGGGGTGCATACCTAGGTTACAAAATTTCCTCCAACTAAGGATATCACTTCCATGTGAGGTGTTAAGAACAATATATCAGGTGCCTTACATCTCGAAACCTCACTCCCACTTCTCTTGAATTACCTATGTTTCTATCTGCCAGCCATGTATCTCTGTCATTGTCCCTTAACCATACATCTCTATAATTTAAAACTGAGGCTAACCTCAGTACCTTTGATGGGATATGGAGTCTCTTATTCAAACAAGCTATTGAAAACTAACACATTGAAAAACAATACACGAACTGAAAATCAAATGCCCGAACTACGAGGTTATTCTCCTACTCCTAACCAACATAAGTCAAGTTGATCATGTAACATGAAATTTCCAATACAACCAATAAAGCAGGTATCTGACAACATAACCTTTCTTTTTGCAACTGAATAAAAGAATGTTGAAATACAAAGATTTTTTTAGAAAAAATTGAATGGGAAGATTATACTTATAGTTGCAACTTGATTGCATGGAAAATGTTGTAACATTTAAGACCTCTAGGAAAACTAACTCCATGCAAGTGGACTCTAGATCTTGAAAATCATGAAGCATGTTCAGTTCATACCAGAAACCTAGATGCTTCTTTGTGATTTCAATATCATCTCCACCAATTCTCTCTAAATAATATTCTTCATAATTCTCATATATTGGGTCACTTATAAGGAGTTTCATCTGTATCATTGTAGAAATATATTTTTCATCATTAGGATTTTGATCATACATGGGTTGGTCTTTAAAAATTCCTAAAATATGAACTTCAAAATCCTTCATTTCATGACATCCTTGGCAAATTGACTACATAATAGTAGCCTAATCTATGTAAAATTTTGGAGAAGAAATATCATCATCACACACATTGTTATAAATATATGATATAATGTCAAACATTTCTACAGAATTCTAATAAGATTTTTTTCCATTAGAACAATCAATAAAAATTTCCTCCTTAACAGAAAAAATAGAGAAGATTTCACAAGGGGATGAATATTCTCCCACTTATTTAGCATTAACTTCCTTATCATTCATACTACTAGAGGAACCAACTATATAGTTTTGCGTATACAAATCAAACTCCTCACAACAATATTCAAAAATCAAATCAACTGGAAAAAACCTTTTACAATGATCACTAAATGTTGCATGGAACGTTTTCAGGGAAGATATGGTAGTAGAAGGAAATGATCAGTGCCATTCACGAACATATCCCTCTAATGAGTACATGAACATATTCATTAATACATCCTCATTATGTATACCCAATTGATGCATGACTTCATGGAGTTCAAGAAAATGATTTGTAGGGTTATCATCTTTATCTTCTCTAAATTTGGACAAGTAGTCACCCCACTCAACTATAGTAGGAACAACATTTGGAAAAATAGGAACAACATAGAAATTAAAAGGAGAAAACCTCCAAGACAAGATGGCTTCCATATAAAAATATGACTTCTGGAAACTATGGAGTCTCCACTAGATTCTTTAACCTTCGAGTTGCCAAGTGAATGATCTGTAATATGAATGTGTCTAGTATTTGTTCAACATCAAAGATCATATCTGATCATTGTCATTCTCCCAGGGAAAGATATTTCATTACTCCATTCCCTGACAATGGTGCCAGGAGATGTTAGTCCTAAACTCTGCACCTGATTGCTAAAGGGCATAGCTAGGCCATCTCAAGTTTTGGAATGGTTGGTGTTTTTATTTTGTTGATCAGTTAGATGGTTGGTTTTACCAAGAAAAGAGCATGGTTGGGTTGGAAAAATGATATCGATGAGGGTCCTTCTTGTCCGGTGGCACAAAAATGACAGACATGTGAGATAATAGAGGATAGAACATAGGGAAACAACAAACCATTCAATGAATACTCTGCTGCAAGAATTTTAGTACTTAAAATATCATTTCAAGACATTAAACATGTATCAAAAACAAAATTAATCCCACAGGTTGCAATGGAAACAAATCTTCACCAAAGCATTATAAGTTGTTGTTATGAGGAAAATCTCCATATGGTTAGGGTAAACCACAACAGACGGAAATGAATGCAGAAATCAACTCTCTTAAGTATGTTAGGAAAAAAAATATGCTAGCAAGACAAGATAAAAGGCCTACCTCGTATAGACGTTTGATGAAGTCCATTGTTGAGCACTTGAACCAAAAAAATATACCTGTGACTAATCCTGAACAACCAATCAAAACAATCATATGGTGATAATAAATAATGTTAGCACATTCAATAGCATAATCCATTAATAAACATGACAAATATGTCCATGGAATAATAATTCAAATATTTGAAAGATATAAATTGAATGGGAAAGGACTATTTCTATTAATAAATGATCAGTAGAAGTGAAAATGTTATAGACTTCCTTGTCGGCATGGTTCAGAAGTGAGAAACTAAGTTCCTTCCAGATGGGCCTCCACCACTTCAATCCTCCACCAAAGGCAAGCTCATAAGAGAGAGACAATGAGGTTCTCAATAAATAAGGGAAGAGTTTGGGGGTTGAACACTGTGTTCAGACTTAAAGGACAAAGGGATGCAAACTCAATATGAATTAAATAATTTCTTGAGAGAAACTTTTCTCTCAAAGTTGAATTCTTTCTCTCTTTTCCATAGCTCGGAATTGGCCCATTTATAGACTTCAAAATGGGACTGAAGGGTCGAGTTGGAAAGTTTCCGGTATATGTAAGGCCAAGGATCATAAATGTCTTTTCGTGACATGGAAACCGAAATTAATTTTCATTTTTGGCACAAATCCCGATGTACATGGGTTGTAGTGGATAAGCCTTTGTATAGGCATGATGTATAGTAGGCAAGATGATTACAAGTGGAAAAATATTTATTTTTAGCTCTGGATTTCACAAACAGGGATGACAAGTCTGCATAGGGAAATGGAAAAAGGCCTTATGTGCAATATTGCATAGGGTGAGGAAACTATTTCTATAATATATGCCCCCTAATGTGTGATGTTAGAGGAGTATCTGCAATGGTCGAAATACATTATAAACAACCCATAAGGGGACTGATGGGGAACCATCTAGAAGAACTAGTTGCTCATTACATTTTGTGCTAATTTTGTATACATGGCTACCAATAGAATTAAATAGCAGATCCATGTGAAAATATACCAATCAAGTGTCTGTGGCCATGAATAGAAAAATACAAATGTGGTTACATGCCAATATCTCTCATAGTCATGAACAAGGACCAGTAGAACCAGTCTAAAAACCAATATGAAGATATCTGTATAAAATGGAGTACAATATGATCTCCCATGATCACTGAAGTCATCTAGGTACAGGTCCAATGAAAAGGAAGCAACAACTCAAGAAATTTTCAGCCACATACTGGTGTCTTCAAGTCTTCTACAAAATCCACCAATGGTGCAAGTCTATGTCATGTGAATAAAGGTGTAGAGGTCGAACACAACGAGACATCATTTGATTACCGGTCATTGAGGTATACTGTTAAGAAACATGAGACAACCTATCGATAATGAAAGTAGGTATCAAGGCACCGAGTACATTCTTACAAGTGTGAATAAAAGGAGTTGGTGTCGAACACCTGAAGAATCCATAGATCAGGAGACATTGATTTATTCCCAACTATCGATGGAGAGATAACCTACCACTAATGAATACAAGCCTCAAGGTTCTCATAAGACTCTAGGTCCCGTTTTGATAATAAATGAGCTGAAGTCGATGGAAGGAGACTCGTTGAAAGGAGAGCATTGAGGCATCTCTCATCAGTCAACACCAGGTATAAAGCAGGAGATTCATGATTTGGTGGAAATCAGACAAAGATCAATTTCACGAACCAATAGACCTGTGTGTCTTTCGTGTGTGCCAAGTGCAAGAAGTACACAAAAAAGACCCTTTGAATAGTATCCAATGATGAAAATTATTGACAAAGGTGAGGAAACCACCAATAAGGCTAATGGAATCCAAGACACTACACGAATCTCAATGTGTGAATAGATGTCTTGTCGTCGAACACAAGGGAAACCACCCAGTCAATGACCAATGATAAAGTGTCGACTGTTGGATTCAAGGTTACCTACCAATGATGAGAGTGGGACCAGGGTGCATGATAGGAATCTAGTATCATGTGATTCTAAGACACACTGAGGGTATGGAAGACATGCAAAGTCAAAAGTTCTAAGAAGTGGTCGTCACAAGTTGATATACTTCCTTTTAACAAGAGCATGAGACATATGGAGGACTTCGACAGCATAGAACCAATGATGAAACCATGAGATGCATGAGGCATCAATGAAACTCTCTATATAGATTGGAAGAGTAACCATTCAGTAGAGAAGACTTTGTAATGAGCTCAGCTTCCTAAGGCCATGCTAATCCCAAAATTATGATTATGAATGGACTCAAATAACTTTGTGCTCTATTCAAAGGAGACATGATTGCTTCCAATACAAGATAATACTCCCTTCCCACCCGTATTTTTTTTTTTCATAACAAATAAATGCTATGATACAAAGGAGGAAACAAGTGTCACAAGTAAGAAAAACTAGTTCCAATAGTGGAACATACCTATGCTCAATGCAAGGAGATGCATCTGGGAGATGGAAACTCGATGAAATGTTCCCTCCTAGGTATAGGGTGTCAAATTGTGAAGGATATAAACAAGGGTTTTCTCGGCTGAGGATGAAAAAAATGCTGAGGCAAACGATTTATAACTCAAAGTGAGAACCATTTATAGGCTTAATACTGCAAGCAAGGGCATGAGATGCAATCACAACTTAATGCCAAAAAATGTCTTTTTTTATGACTTTTAGTATATTTGGTGTGAAAAAGGGATAACCTTGTGCCAAATAGATGTCCTTTCAAATCCAACTTATGAGTGTGAAAGAGATAAGTTCACTCAACAATATTTTCTCTTTTTGAAAATTAGTCGGAACATATCTTAACTAAGACTCACGACCTTTCAAGTCCAATTTAACGAGTGTGAAAGGGACAAATCACTTGACAATCTTTTCGCTTTTTGAAAACGAGTTGGAAATGAGATTAAATTAAACTTGGTTTGGAGATTCTAGGAGGAAAGTCAAAGGGGGGGGCAAATCTCCCATGCAAAACTTATGTGGAAAGTCAGTATCTTATGAATAGTCGACATAAGCTTGGGAAAACCCAAATCTCTCCAATTCAAGGAGGATAAAGCACCAGTGGAAGATATAGTCTTAGTGATACATCAGATAATGTCCCTTACTGGAAAGGACATAGGCGGGGGCATTGGATACCCCAAAAGACTGTCGCAATCGAAGGTGATCTCCTCAAAACTCTGAGGGAGAGGACTCAGGGAGAGAAAAAATCTCTCGTGTTCAGAAGGAGTGTTATTAGGAATGCTGACAACATGATATAGAAGGTATATGACTAAAACTAAAACTAGAAGAGAGGGATCAACTGAAAATTGCATCGGTGCGACCACCTTTTCAACCTTTGGTTGAATAGGATGCAAGACAACATAGGTAAGAGATGCATCATCCCCAAAAATAAGAGTGGTGTTGGTCGAAGATTGCATCGACATGATCATTGGTTGAATAGGATACAAGACAACAAGGTCAAGAGATGCATCATCTCGTAAAGGAAGAGGAGTTTCAATCGAAGATTGCATTGACGTGACCAATGTATCAACCATTGGTTGTATAGGATGCGTGTTAATAGAGGTCGAAGACACATCACCCTAAAAAATGGGAGTGTGGTCAGATGACGATTGGATCGGCATGACTTCCATGTTAATCAATGGAGAAAAAAAGTGTGTGGAAATCACATACAACTCAAAACCCGAAGGGACCTTAGGTGATCCCCACACTTCTGGTATCCTAGCAATAGCGGGACATAAACGAGTAAGGTGATTTCCTTCAAAAGTCTTGTAAAGGAATTTAGGCTTATGTCTAAGACGTCTAGGATTCTCCATCATATGAATGCCCCCATCATGACTAGCAGCGCTTGGTGACATGCTCTTAGCATGACTAGCATAGGTGAGAGAATCATATCCGAAATGATGTATCGAGGTTGGATATGTGGCATCGATATGAATCGTGTTGGCTAGAGTGATGCTGCCAGGATGACTAGCAGTGGCTAGTTGCGGGCCTTCAACATGACTTGTAGAGGTTGTCGACCAATCTCCAACATGAATGAAAGAGGTTGGTGATGGAGTTCCAGTATGACTGGTAGTGACTAGACTAGTGGTGGTGGGTTGTGGAAATTGATACTAAGGTCTAGGGAATGATTGGCTTTGAGAAATTGCAGGCCAAGAAGGGTCATGGTATGTACCATGGCCCTATCTGGTAGGATAGTATCTCCTCCATACTATTTCATAAAGGGTTGTAAGGGAATCGTCACTGAGGCAGTCGCTTGTGAAGAGAAAGAGACATGATAAGGGTTACTTATGTGAGGATATATGTTTCCCCCAGATTAAGGGACTTCATGAAGGGGGTTGCCCATACTATAAAAATGACTCCGCCCAGATGAAACACCATAGGACAAACAGAGGTCCGCCATAGGAAAAGCATTTGTAGGAACCGACATAGCGGAAGAAGGATAAGTGGATGGAGTGTAATAAGTAGAATGACCGCCCATATGAGTGTTGGATCCTCAAAGAGCATAGCTAGGATTGGATCCATAAGAAGGGAGGTTCCAACCTCCTACCGTGAAAGTTGGTTGAGAGACATGACTCATATCAAACGAAGACATAGGCGTTGGGGCCATGGTGCCCTCAGATCAAATGATATGACTCATATAAATGAACCAGGGAGAGTATTGCAAGTTCAAAGTATATCAATAGGGAAATGACTAGAGACCCAAGTCGCAGACTAAGTGTCATAGTTCTACATACCATTATAAAAAAGAGAAAGGATCTTCCCCCAT
>CBVK0101491522.1:0-28974 GCA_900067695.1 Picea abies
TATAAGCAAAGGAAAATAAATGATACCATGTTACCTTTTCTTTTACCATTTCTTAACCAATACCCATATGATATTCATGATCGGAAGCATATGTGACTACCTTTGTATTTGAAGCTTGCCGATTATCAGAGTTAATCTTTTAGGCTGGAGTTTTTTGGATGATTAGTACTAGAATTTCATGGTCCTCATGAAAATTCTTTATTATGTGCTTGTTTCTGAATTTCTTCCTTTGTGTCAGGTTCTATAGGGTTGTAAGGTGAACATGCTGGTCTCTGAAGATGAGATGTGAGTCTAGAAAAGAGTCCTAAAAGAGGCTCTTTGACCCTCCCCCATGCCAAAGGTTTTGCATATCTCTATGCAAAAGGATCTGACACACTATATCACAATGAAAGAAAGTTGGTAAGAGAAGAGAAACCAAATCAAATTCCAAAAGTACATATGTCACCTAGCATATGATCTCATGCCTTATTTGTTGTTAAAAATGAAATTTCCTTTCTTCTTATGACTTATTGACAAGCACAGCATTTAGCAATGAAAACAAGGAGGTTTTTGTATTTTTCCATAAGAGCATATCCAACCTAACTTGCTTCAGATATTTACTATCATTTGGTATTATGGATAAATTTCACAGTATAAGTAGATTAGACTCCCTAGTCAAGGTCCCACTCTTAAGAAGTTTCCTTCTTAGGTAATGTAGGATTTATATGTGAGATAGGTAGATTTGACTTAGGCTAATTCTCAAATGGACATTTTCTTGTAGTATTCATTTTTTTTGTTAATCTGGAATTTGTATATTATAAATGAAAAAAGTGACATTTTCTTGTAGTATTCATTTTTTTTCTTAAATGAAAAAAGTGAATTTTTCAATCAAACAAGTATAAATGAGACATTTCTCAAACTAGAACCCACTTCCAGCAAGCCTGTTTAGTACTCCAGTGGGGTAGTTGTGTTATTTAGTGAGAGACATACCTTCCCCATGCAGAATGCCCCATTTCCAACAAGTCTTTTCAGTAGACTGATGGGTTTGCCTAGTCATACCACAAACCGGTACCCACTACCAGCAGACCTATTCAGTATCTCGGTGGGTTAGTCTCTTAAACCCTTTTTCTATCAGAGGCTTCATGTCCCATAGTAACCTATTTTAGTTTTTGTTAAAGAGTTCTTTTGCACAAGTGACAGGGGGAGGCTCGTCTGAAAACCCTTTTACGGGTTGGGATGGTATTGGGTTAGAATACATACCCTCTATTTGAATGTATTTAAATATTTGTTTGAAGGAAAAATAAACTCATGTATGTATGTTATTCCTTTAGAATATTCTAGATGTATGGTCTATCTAATTTTTTCCATAAGAGAATGACCTAAAGTTAGCATAGAGTACTGATGCATCCTCTTCCATAAAAATTTCCTAGTGTGCCCACGATAGAGAGTGTTCATATACTCATATGCTACTCCTTCCGATCTCACGGTTCTATAGGGTTGTAAGGTGAACATGCTGGTCTCTGAAGATGAGATGTGAGTCTATAAAAGAGTCCTAAAAGAGGCACTTTGACCCTCCCCCATGCCAAAGGTTTTGCATATCTCTATGCAAAAGGATCTGACACACTATATCACAATGAAAGAAAGTTGATAAGAGAAGAGAAACCAAATCAAATTCCAAAAGTACATATGTCACCTAGCATATGATCTCATGCCTTATTTGTTGTTAAAAATGAAATTTCCTTTCTTCTTATGACTTATTGACAAGCACAACATTTAGCAATGAAAACAAGGAGGTTTTTGTATTTTTCCATAAGAGCATATCCAACCTAACTTGCTTCAGATATTTACTATCATTTGGTATTATGGATAAATTTCACAGTATAAGTAGATTAGACTCCCTAGTCAGGGTCCCACTCTTAAGAAGTTTCCTTCTTAGGTAATGTAGGATTTAGATGTGAGACAGGTAGATTTGACTTAGGCTAATTCTCAAATGGACATTTTCTTGTAGTATTCATTTTGTTTGTTAATCTGGAATTTGTATATTATAAATGAAAAAAGTGACATTTTCTTGTAGTATTCATTTTTTTTTTTAAATGAAAAAAGTGAATTTTTCAATCAAACAAGTATAAATGAGACATTTCTCAAACTAGAACCCACTTCCAGCAAGCCTGTTCAGTACCCCAGTGGGGTAGTTGTGTTATTTAGTGAGAGACATACCTTCCCCATGCAGAATGCCCCATTTCCAACAAGTCTTTTCAGTATCCTGATGGGTTTGCCTAGTCATACCACAAACCGGTACCCACTACCAGCAGACCTATTCAGTATCTCGGTGGGTTAGTCTCTTAAACCCTTTTTCTATCAGAGGCTTAATGTCCCATAGTAACCTATTTTAGTTTTTGTTAAAGAGTTCTTTTGCACAAGTGACAGGGGGAGGCTCGTCTGAAAACCCTTTTACAGGTTGGGATGGTATTGGGTTAGAATACATACCCTCTATTTGAATGTATTTAAATATTTGTTTGAAGGAAAAATAAACTCATGTATGTATGTTATTCCTTTAGAATATTCTAGATGTATGGTCTATCTAATTTTTTCCATAAGAGAATGACCTAAAGTTACCATAGAGTACTGATGCATCCTCTTCCATAAAAATTTCCTAGTGTGCCCACGATAGAGAGTGTTCATATACTCATATGCTACTCTTTAGTAAAGATAGTCCAATGATTACTATTGAAGTCTAGTTAGGGTGAAATAGTTACTTGTAGGCTAATATTTTTAATCCCTTTAATCATGTTGAAGTATTGATGTTGTTTGTAATGGACTTTTTGATGAAGGCAACCTCTAAGCCTTAAATCAGATTAATCATGTTTCCCTATCAAACAACATAGGAAAAAGAAAGTATATCTTCTCTGTCAAGCAACAGAACCAAAAGAAATTAAAATACTTCCCTTTAGCTAGCAATTGAACCAAAAGAAATTAAAATACTTCCCTTAAGTCAACAACTGAACTAAAAGAAATCATTGCTTCATGAAAGATTCCATTTGATGTTGCAGTTAGCTCCTTAGTTCCAGCTTAAGTGGTTACTGCAAGGCTTCACACTTCATATTAATTGACATCAGATATTGAAATATGTATAACATTCTTTGTCAATTAGAAAATAGGTGATATGTCCTAATAGTATCGGATAAGGATAGTCTTCTGGTACCAGATCAGAACAGGACTATTGGTACCAGACCAGAACAGAGTTTCTAGTACCGGATCAAAACTGTTGGTACCAGACTAGAACGAAGTATTGTTGATGCTTAAAAAAAAACTGATGTTTTAGCAAGTTCATGAAATATCAAATAAATTACAGAAATCTACTAACAAAAATAAAATGTGACAGTTGTGACACTAGTAATGACGAAAGTGGGTCATCATTGAAGTGAGTAATTTTGATGTGTAACAGATTGCCCCCCAAAGTGCAAAGTCAGAAGATGGAAATTGATGACTGAATTACTTTGTAGAATTTTTCAAGAAAGGGTATGGACTCAGAGAACCTGATAGAAGTTGTACACAACCATCAAACAAATATTATGAAATGTTTCAAACCCAAGGCAGTCATACATATGCTTGAGAGATAAAGACTGTCAAGGTATGGCCACCATAAAATACACAATGGATCCATAATTATATTGACAAAAAGGTATAGCCACTGAAGATACAATGTGGATCTATACTCCTATGACCTAAACTGATCATAGCCATGAATAATACATAGTGGATCTATGAGATGACAAGACATAGCCATGACTAATACAAAGTGGATATATGTGACAATATATGTCTCAACATTCAAAAGAAACTCTATCGCAACCTCGGCAAAGTACATATAAAAGTGATGACTCAACCCAGGGTCTTCTTACCAATCCCAATGTAGTACGAATCTAACCATGTGAATAGATGTCCTGATGTCGAACATGGTAGAAACCACTTGATTACCATTCAATGAGGTAAATCATTAACAAGTGCGAGGGAAATCGCCATTGATGTCAACGATTCCCAAGGTACTCCAGTACATTCCAATGAATTTGAATGGATGAGTTGAACTCAAACATCCGTGGAATCATCTGATCATAGGTTAATGATGTAAAACCACTATCAGATGTGAGGAGGCCTGCCATTGAGGCATGCATGTCCCATGGTACTAACTAGTTTCTAATTCTAGTTCCCGGATAATGTGTTGAAGTCGACAATAATAGATTCACCGAAGAAGGGCCTTGGTGTATCCCCCATCAATGACATGAAACTGACACAGAGATGTAATTGATGGATCAAATGAACATGGATTGAAATGAGTATTGAAACAGGAATTTGTGATGGTTGACTCTGGAGGCAGATACTTCCCTTGAACACTGAGGCACAACAACAGAAACATGACATGGAAAAGAACATGATGATGAAATGGATACTATGAATTTTGTTAGGTGACCCAAAGGAGTAAATAAAATCAAAGGATTGGCTGAGTGCAGAGGTTCAATGGATTAAAATGTATGAAAATACAAAGTTTCATGTTCAAGGGTGACCGTACGAGTGACCTATAATGTTCCCAAAAACTGCTTGGCTTGGTTCCTTCAATTTTTTCCCCCATCCAGATAGATGAGTACCTCTTTTTGATTTAACAAGCTCAAGGAGGGTAACACATGCTCGATATAACTGACCTTCGGTAAGTTCCTCTTCCTTTATTTAACAAACTAGAAGAAGTAAGGGTTTGGTCCCATATGAGACCTTCAATGTATGATTGTTTAATGAGTCCAGAGAAGGTAAACTCAGTGATTTTTCATGTTTAGAGAGTCTGAAAAGAACTTTAAGACGAATCCAATGTTTTCCTTTTTCGTAATGTTAGTCTATTGAGGCCAAAAAAGAGATAAATTATAACTCGAAATAGGCCTTTTCAAACCTTTTAACGAGTGGGAAAGGAAGCAAGATCACTCGACAATATTTTCACATTTAGAGATTCTAAAAAGAGCTTAAAGGAGCCTCCAAGGGGTTCCTTTTTTGTATAACATTTACGAGTATGAAAAAGTGATAAAAGTATACTCGGTTACATTCTCATGTATTTATGAGCACGAGAAGGAACAAAGGCTAAGCTCAGTATGCCCCCAACTTGAAAAGCTAGTGGATTAACTCTAGAATGATCATCAAAGGCTGGAGACATGACCCCCCAAGATTCAATTCATTCACCGACTTTGAGGTTGTCACCAATTTATGTACTAGATGGAGAAAAAGGATATAGGTGGATGAAATGAAGGTTCAAATATGAGACCTAACGAAAGACTCGACTCGACATCTACAATATCTGGCGAAATACTCAACCTGACAGGAGAGGTGATTGTTTCATTTTTTAATGAGCTTGACACAGGAAAAGAACTATGCTCAAGGCTCTGGGTTCAATCCCAGATTTCTGTTTCATTTTTTAACGATCTTTTATAGAAAGGAAAACTATTCTCAATACCTTTGTTTCATTTTTTAATGAGCTTGACACAAAGAAGAGAAACTATGCTTGTATCCTCTATTTCATTTTTTAATGAGCTTGCTACAGAGAGGAAAAAACTATGCTCGTAGCTTCTGTTTCATTTTTTTAATGAGATTTCCACAAAGAAGAGAAACTATGCTCATAGCTTCTGTTTCATCTTTTTTAACGAGATTTGCACATAGAAGAGAACCTATGATCGTGGACGCTTCTTGATCAAGGCTTCCAAGAGGATAATGCTCTAGAAGGACACCATTTCAAGGGACAAAACTCAGTCATGGCTTCCAAGAGATCTTCACTGGATGGAAGAAGAATGCTCTAGAAGGAACACATGTCGAGGGTGAATCAGGGGTAAGGAGATCAGGATCCAATATCCCTACCGAAGAGATCACCATGTCAACTACCAGATCCAAGTCATCTTCATTAGAAGAGGAATGCATGGGAGACAACACTACATAATTGACCTGTGGTAGGGGTGATACTAACTACATTTAAGAACCGTTTAGGAAGGTCATTGGGTTGATGGTCAAGTTAGGGATAACAAATGAAAGTTGATCAATAGTCACCATTCTTCGATCATGTGAGGAATATATCACACGAAAGAGAGTGGACACAATAGCTTTGATGGCATAGACATAATCTCTCCCAAGGAGTAAATCAAAATCTAAGGGGTCCTGGACTACCATAACATCAATAAAGACAATTTTCCCTCCCAAAGTTATGGGAAACTGAGGAAGAATCCCTAAAGGGTGGCTTTTTCTTCTATTAAAAGTTAACAAAGTCTAGGTAACCGACACAAGTTGAGGATAACCCAAAGCTTTCCAAGCAATAGAGGACAAAATACTAATAGATGAGCCTTCATCTATCAGTATCTGAGGAACAGCCTGTCCACAAACCTATATTGTAATCTTGAAAGGAATGTGGGAGGGAAGATGAGGTCTAGTGATCACACCCCAATCAAAAAGGATGGCCTCATTACTTGGAGGTGGTTTCACAGAAGAGGGAGGAATTCCCCCCATCACAATAGATTCTATATCAATGAGAAAAATGTGGGTAGTATCGGGTTTACTCTCTAGAGGGAGAGTAGGGTCAATTGATAATGACATCAAATTAACCACTTGGGTTTCATTCTCCAAGAAGAGAATGGGGTCAAAATGTGGAAATGGATCGATTGCTTCAGTTGCACTCTCTAACAGGAGAGTGGGATCGACCAAAGATGGGATCGGATCAACCACTTTATTAACTGGTTCAACTAAGGACATGACCAGATTGACGACATGATCAATCAGACTAACCGATGAAGGGACCGGAGAAACCACTTTGGCACTCATCAGAGGAGGAGTGGGATTGACCGTGTTGTCACTCTTCAGATGAAGGGTGGGACTGACCAATGAAGGGACTGGATCAGTCACTTGGGTTTCACTTTTCATATGAAAAGTGGGGTTGATCGATGATGGAACTAGATCAACTACTTTGGTTAGTGGTTCAACTGAGGATGAAACTAGATTGACCACCTGATCAACCAAAATGACCATGGATGGAACCATATTGACCATTCTATCAACTAACGATGGTTTGGGGAAAATATTATGATAACCTTTTGGAAGTTGAAGATTTTATGAAAGAGAAGAAGCCTCATCCATAAGAGGACAAAGGTGATAATAATGATCACCTTCACATAACATGCAAGGAAATTTGACAGTTGTCTTCTTCTTACCAACCTTAACATCACTAGTGGACAGGGCGTCACCATCATGTCCAGTAGAATCCGATAATGTGGAGGACCACATTTCTAAGACGTTGGGAAGACCAGAGAAATCCCTCATAAAGTGGTCACCCTTACAAAGACTACAAAGGAATTTGGGTTTCAGATTCTTCATTTTAATCTTGTTGACCTCATCAACACTCCTATTACTATTAACAATAGTTGGTTTCTTGGATCCAACATCTGATATGATTGGAGGCTTGGCCATTTTCAGATTCTTCTTCTTCTTCTCTTTTTGTTTCTTCTTCTTCTTATCAACCTGGCTACTCACTTTAGATCTTTCACTAGGTGAAGAAGGAGAAAGGGAAGGAGACTTAATGGGTGAAGAAGGAGAATAATCAACATGAGGTTGATGTGTGGGTGGTGTACTGACATCTTAAGTATTAGTTGTAGCTGAAGCCCTGGGAGGATTTGAGATCACCGGAGTGTGGAACAACCAAACCGGTAATCCAATGGTGAGTCCTGGAAGACTCAGTGTGGCAATGTACGGAGGACCAAAGTTTCCAAAAGAAGGAAAGGTGTAAGGTTCCTCGGGACAAGGGGTTCCTCCATTGGTACTCTTAGAATTTGATTCCATTAACACTAACTCGACTTAAGGTCCACTATGTAAAACAAACAACACACGCTATGAATCTGAGAAGAAAACAATCAAAAAAAACTTCCCACAATGAAACTACTAGTTGGTGATGAAATCCAACGTCGCGAGGTCAATATAGGAAGGGGCGGGGATAGAGAAGGTGTATCAGTTACGTCGGTGACCTGATTAATGGACTTACACCTTGGTGCAAGCTTCCACGTAGTAAATGTGGATTTACCCTCCAAGGAGCCCGAGTGAGTTTGACCAACGTCTGTTCCAGGTATAGTGAGACTTCCCTTCACCATCACCTTGTGTGAGACCCTAAATATTATGGCTACTAAGGCCACCAACTCGTAGTCATCCCCTGGGCAGGTACAGTCGACAGTCTAGTCTGAACGTATGGTCAGGATAACAAGTCTGAAATCCTTCAAGAGAACTGTGGACAAATGGATCAGTAGAACTCCAGAGGACCCTAAACAAATTCAAAATTCATGAAGCACTGAGACCAAATGAAGATAATTGAGCCTCAAGAAGAACCCCCAATATACGATCTGACTACTACGAACGATTGAACCACAAAGGGATAATCTCTGTAACTCTCTTGAACAGGACCTCGTGTGTAACCCCTGTGTGAGATGGGGATCCCAGAAAGCCTATACGACAATTGGATTTTCTCTCCCTATCACAAGATGCTAAGTTTGTTTGATAACTTTGGAAAGTTATCCTTTCAACCTATTCCAAAGCCCTAGACTTTAAGATGATGTAGGTTTGCTAACAAAAATGTAAAAAGGTATGATAAATTTTATTTTAGTGTTGATTTCAATGGTTGTTGTTTACTCAGAGGTGTATGAGAGTGAAAACTGATGATATTATGAATCAATTACCAAAACATGCATAAGAAAGGATAAGCAGTTTTTTCTTTCAATGAATTTCTATTTAAGGGAAGGAGAAAAAATTTCCTTTCACTTTCAAACACTAAGATGCAATGACCTCATGCAATAGTCCTCAATCAAAAATCTGATACAATGCTAAAATGTTTATATGTGATTGATAATCAGTTTGATGTAAATCTTCCTATGTTAATCAAACTTCAAGATCTATGAGATTCAAGCAACCAGAAGAAAACTTCACACAAGAAAAAAACACACCCTCATTGTGATCAAACAAGAAAAATAAAACCAAATCCAGATAGGAGGAAATGCTTGGATAAAATACCTCAAAGATCAAATGGAATGATTCATAGATCTCTAATTTTCCTTACCACAACCTTCAATCAATCAGATAAGTGCGAAAGCAGTAGATCGACTCCAAATCTCAGGGAAGAAGAGTGACTCAAATAAAGGAAAATAGATGTCAAAAATCCAAACAAAACATCATTAATCCTTAGAAATAAAACAATTGGAGGCTAAACAAGGACACACTAAGATAGCATAAACCCTGAGCAGATGAATCAACAAAAAGAAGACTGAGAAATCAACTCCCAAGAAGATTTTTTGCAGAAAATAGGGCAGCGCTATGGTGTCAAGGGTAACAGAGAATTGCAATGCTCTATGGGAGCCTGCAAGGGAGTGCCAATGCCCTAGTTCTAAAGGCAGAGGAGCATTGGCCTCTCAAAACTCAAAACAATTTCCCAAAAAAAAACCTCAGGAAAAATGCAGAAATTCAGTGTGTAAGATGAATCCAAGAGCCAACAACACATCTAAGGATCATATACACAGCATGCATAATACTTTAAGGTGAGAAAAGGGTAGGGATAAACCAAGGAAAGACAAATAAGAGTCTGTCCCCAGTGGAGTCTCCAATTTCTGTTACAAGAGAATCCCCCTTCGGGCAAGTGGATTTCCTATTGGATACTAGACCCCTATGACCAAGACATAAAAGTGCTATTGTGGACACTAACATTCCTTTTCATGAAGCTAAAATATTCAAATAAGAATAAGGAAGAAGGGTAAATACATTTTACCGGCGTTTGTCCTTGCTCGATCCAGGCTGATCTTGATCTCCAAGTTCTTCAGAAGGTCCTGCAATATAATGAGCAAAAACAAGAAGACATACTTCCTACTCTAACATGATTAGCTTCATAATGGATCTATAACATAAACAAGTTCATGAAACGTACACAAACTTTAAAGAAAATGGGCCAAGCATAGATTTATATTAATTAAAACAAAGTGAAATGCTTACAGCCATAGATGTAGGTGCAACAACTTCACCAAGCTCTCTTTGTCCAGACCCTTGCTCAAATAATCCACACACAGAATGATGATGCTTCAACAATAACTCGCTTATGATATCATAAGTTTGATTATTTACAATGTCTCCATATTCTTTTAACCATGAGAAGGCCTCCTTATATAATCTTGGAAATACCTAACCACTTAAGATATTCTTGAGATAGGTTGATTATTATACTCCTTCAGTTGTGGATCTTACCTAAGATCAATCCTTGACCTCAGATTTGAATCCAACCAACTCCAGAGATTAAGGGGATTCTTCCCTTATTTCTCTCAACACTCCAAAATTCGCTCAAAAAGTCCAATGCTCCCCCAAAACGATGCACAGAGCATTGCAACACTCCCCCAAAGAAGGCTAGGGAGAGTTGGCACTCCCTAATAGTGGGTAGGGGAGTGTTTCCCTCCAAAATTCATTTTCAAGTAGTTTTCTTCATGGAAAATGCTTTGTACTCCTCATCATATGATTTTTCCTTCTTAAAATAGTATTTGAAGGTGTCTTAAGTGTCCTTATGATTTCATTAGAGACACGACATAGGAAATATGGAAGTATGATGTTTGTGACACTTGCGACCAAAACTGTGACACTTGCAACACTAGTAATGACAACAATGGGTCATCATTGAAGTGATTAATTTTGATGTGTAACACATGCCATTTTGTCCTCTGCTCTTGAATAAGGGTGGTTCTTTGAAGTGATTCTTGCCTGATTTCATCCAAATCATTAAGTTGGAAGAGTCTTTGTTGTTGGGCTTCATCTAAGTCCATGCCAACTTGTACACAACAATCCTAAAGGTCTTGATATGGAATTCTATGGGGAGAAGCACATGCTTCCCATACACCAACTCATAAGGTGTATGTCCTATCGTATTCCTCCAGGTGATTCTATAATCCCATAAGTCTTCTAGTAATCTATCAGCCCAATCTTTGTTGTGTAGTTGTACTGTTTTAGTAAGAATGGACTCAATGACTTTGTTGGTAGATTCTACTTTCCCATTCACCTGAGGATGATAAGGTGTATATTTCATGTGCTTGATTTGGTACTATTCTGTAACAACTTTGACCAGATTAGAGGTAAATTGAGTCCCTTGATGAGTCACAATTTCTTGAGATACACCAAATCTAGTAAAAATTTCATTAAAAAGGAAATCTACCACTGATTGTTCACTTGCAGACTGTAAAGATTTTTCTTCAACCCACTTAGTCACATAGTCAGTACATACAAGTATATACTTTTTATTTTTAGATGTAGGATTAATGGGCTCTACAAAATATAATGCCCATTTCTCAAAAGGATCAATGACTACTTGGGATTGAAGTGGAATTTGGTCTCATGCAGTAGGCTTACCCATTTGTTAGCATTCATCACAATTGGATACATAAGTTCTGGCATCCTTGAAAATATTAAGCCAGTAATAACCAAATTGCAGAAACTTATAGGCGCTCCTCTTGTCAGCAAAGTGGCCTCCACAAGGACCATCATGGTAGGCTTGTATAATATCATGGATCTCATCTTCCCTTACACATCTTCTGATTACCAAATCTGGCCCTGTTTTATAAAGACAATCATCATGCCACATGTAGTTTGAAATTAGTTGAATTACTTTATGTTTTTCTCTAGGAGACAATTTCTGAGGTATCTTCCCTGTCACAAGACAGTTAGCTACATCTTCATACCAAGGATTAAATGTAGAGATAACATACAAATTTTCATCGGGAAAGTTATCATCTACTGGTGCATTATCTCCAAGATGAATCATTCTAGATAAGAAATCAGCCACAAGATTATCCTTACCAGGTCTATCAATAATATTGATATTAAACTCTTGTAATAATAACGTCCATCTTGTAACTCTAGGGTTTTTTATAGGTTTTTTCATTAATAATTTGATGACTGAATTATCAGTGTGTACAAAAGCTTGATATCTAGTAATATAGTGTCTAAATTTATTGATAGCATGGACTACAGATAACAACTCTTTTTATTTGATCGTATAATTAACTTCTTTTGGGGAAAGGTTTTTAGTGAAAAAGTAAATAGCATAAGGCATTTGATTTTCCCTCTTTCCAAGAACTGCCCCCAGGGTTGTGTCTGAGGCATCAGTATAGATATGAAAAGGAAGGTACCAATTTGGTCCTCTTAAAATAGGGGTACTTGACAATTTCTTTTTCAAAATCTAAAAAGATACTTTCCATTCATAATTCCAATTAAATTCAGCTTATTTAGATAATAACTTGAATAAAGGGGTAGCTAAGCTTGTAAAACTAGGAATTAATCTTCTATAATAGCCAGCATGCCCTAAAAAGATGCGAACTTCTTTTTGTGAGGAAAGTATTCTGATTTGTGTGATAATATGAATCTTTGCAGGATCAACTCTAATTCCAGAACCAGAAATGTGATGTCCCAAAACAATACCTTCAGTGAGCATCATCTTTGACTTTTACTTACTTAGGGAAAGATTAGTTTCCCTACACCTAATAAAGACTTTTCTAGACTGGTCAAAGCTTCATGGAAGTCATCTCCATAAACTGTAAAGTCATCCACATAGATTTCCATGCAATCATTGGTCAGTCAAAGAAAATGGCTAGGATGACCCTTTGGAAAGTGGTTGGGGCATTGCAAAGTCCAAAAGGAAGAACCCTATAAGCATAGGTTCCCCATGGGCAGGTGAAAGTAGTATTTTCCTTGTCTTCGGGTGCTATTTGTATTTGTTTATAACCACTAAACCCATCTAGGAACGAGAAATACTTCTTTCTAGACAAGGTATCCAACACCTGATCAATAAATGGTAAGAGAAAATAATCCCTATGGGTGGCCTTGTTCAACTCCCTAAATTTTACACATATTCTCCACTTACCATTTTTCTGGGGAACTATGACAAGTGGAGACACCCATTGACTATCTAAAATGGGGTATATGAGATTGGCTCGAAGGATTTTTTGCAATTCCTCTTTTAAAATATCTTTGAGGGTTGGATTCATCCTTCTCTGAGGCTGCCTATATGGTCTAATTTGGTCATTGGTGTAGATATGATGTGTGCATGTGTTAGGCTGAATGCCTTTCATGTCTTCATAATCCCATGCAGAGGCATCAAATTGTCTTTGGAGCATTTCAATTACTTGTGTCTTTTTTTCTAGTTCCAAACTAGAGTTGATATACAAATATTTTCCCGGACTAATCTCAACAATTTCAGTACTTTCTTCCTTATCTGAGGAAGATGGTGATAGAGTATATAATTGGGTGATATCAGGATGCCAATTTTTTTGAAAATCGGAACTAAAAATATGTGACAATTCTACAAAAGACCTAGGATATTCAATGTAGTTCGTATTAGCCAAAACTAAACTTAAGACTTGTTCATATTATTGTTCTTGCATTCCTTTTACTTGTTCAAGTGTTAATAGGGGTTTGATGCAATCTTCCTCTCCATAAGGGTTTTCTAGCCAAACAGGTATTTCTTGTGTTGGTTGAGCAGGAGGGAAGAGGAAAAGCGTTTGGCTATGTGTGCCATTCGATATAGTCATCTCGCTAGAACAAAAACTGATAAAGGCATCTGTTGTGGCCAGCCAAGGGTGGCCAAGAACCACAGGGTGTCTTGGTTTGGAGGATGATTTAGAATGGATGACTAGAAAGTCTACTGGATACTCCCAAGAAGCTAGTGTGATTGTGACATCATCTAAACTTCCTGCAAGGCTAATGACTGACTTATCTACCAACTCTATCATGGTTTGGGTTGGACTTAACTGGTTGATTTAGAATTTTTTCATAGTGTCAAAAGGAATTATATTAATTGTTGCACCCAAATAAATGAGTGTGTTCGGTAAGGAAATACCATTAATTTCAACAGTGACTACTGAGTTCCCAGGGTCATTATATTTATATGGCACTTCATAAATAAATTATGATAATTGTCCTACCACATGAACAAGGGGAGGTTCCTTCTTCTTCCTTCATGGTTTCTTAAGGCAAATATCCCTTATGATTTTGGCATATATGGGGATATCCCTAATATCTTGCAGCAGAGGTATTTTTACACATACATTTTGTAACTCATCCTCTATATCTTTGTGAAAGGGTGGCTCAAGTTTCTTATTTAATAGTCTTTCAGGGTAGAGTAAAAGATTAACTTGTTGAGGTACTTCTACGGACTGAGAAGTGGGTGGAATATGAGGGGAAGTCTCTCCTTCTACAGGGGTGGTTTGAGTATTTTCTTGTTCGGAATGATTATCATTTTATTCTTGAATTATTACTCCAGAATTTGATTGATTTACAACTTTACTTGATCTTAGTTGAATTTCATAGGTGGGAAAGGTTTGGGCTTCTGCATTCTGTACAGGGTGGGTGGATCGATTATTGGAGTTAGGATTTGGTTGGACATGAATTTTTGTTGGTCTAGGAGGGTTATGGGCAGCTTGGATTTGTGGTTGTTGATTGGCATTTATAGGTACTTGTTGATGTTGGTTAGGGTTCAAGGGTACTTTGAATTGTTGTTGTACAAGAGGTGGAGGTAAATATTGTATCTGGGGTGTGTTAAATCCAAGTAGTAATTGGGAAATGTTTGCAGGATACTATGGATATGTCGGGTAAGAGGGACTCCCATACACAGGTCCCCTCCAACCTTGTTTCCAAGGTTGAGTTTGATATTGTTGAGGTGTCCATTGGGGATAGGGCATTGGAGAAGGACCCCATTGTTGTTGTTGATATTGTGTATTAGGATCATAAAATGCATTGGATTTGTGTGCTCTCCAAAGCCTCCTAGAAGGGTACAGTTGTTCTTGTGAGACTCCTCCTCCCCTATAAATGTCTTGCAACTCAAGAAAATTTGGAAATTCATATGTGGAGTGCTCTTGTGTACATAGGCTACAGACCTCTATGAAATTTAATGGGTATTCTTTCTCAGGATGCCTCTTTCTACATTTAGGACAAAAGATTGAAAAAAACAACATCTTCTTCTTGCTTCTTTTTCAGTTTTAAGGTATCTAACTGGTTACTGATTGTGCTCAAGATGTTTGTTTTAAAGTTTTCTAATACGTTTCCTAACTCAATTCTGGTGATAGTCCCTGAGTTTTGTTATAAAGTTCTGCTAAAAGGATCTCTTGTTCCTTTGCCTATTTTATCTTGTCCTCTTGAGTATCTCCTACAATAATATACGATTTCTACAAAGGGATTTTGGTGCAGATCTCCTGAACTTAACAAATTTAAAAATTCTATGTAGTCATCCCTAAGACCTTTCAAAAATATTATTCTTACTACAGCTAGGTCTTTGGTGAATAATTTTGATTTATGATAGCTGTATAAGAACCTTTCTAAGTAGTATTTAGGGATTTCATCTTCAGTTTGCTGCATTTCAAAAATGTCATTTTTAGCGCTATCCTTACAATAGTCTTGATATTTTCGTAAAAATGTGTCATTCATCTAATCCCAAGAGAGAATTGCATTTTCTCCTAAGCTCATGAACCATCTTAAGGATAAGTCCTTTAATGTGGCTAGAAAGAGATTAAGTTTTTGGGCATCATCTGAATAGTTATAGCTTCTACATAATATGTCAAACTTGAATAAAAATAAGTCTGGATCTTCAGTTGACATACCTTTGAAAGTGGGTAACAATGATAGTGGGATGTTCTTCATGATGATATTTCTAGAAATATCCAAGATTGGAAACCTGAATGTCTCAGTCTCAATGGCTGCATTTTCATTTCCTTCTTCTTCTTCCATTTTGTTAGGTATTCTTCCTCCACTGATAGATGGTTCAGAAACTGGATTTTGTGTCTCTTCTAAATGCTCAGTTTCTTCAGCAGATTCACGTTCTATCAGCCACAATACTAACTCTTCAGTTCTAGTTCCTTCTTCTAGAGCCTCACTGGCTTCCCTTGAACTTCCTCCTAGTGGAATTCTTCCTGCACCAATGTCAGTTGAATTAGTGTGGGGGTTTGTTTTCGAATCTCTATAACTTATAAATCTACCCTTATTATCTTTATATCTATGCATAAAATAAAAATTTGATACTTAACTCAATTAAAGTCCTAATTCTATATGGAAGGTAAGAAGGAAACCTAGCTTCAAAGAACCCCAATATAGTGGTCACATGGCTTTTCACTCACATATTAAACTTTTTATCCTCCTCCCTCAAGTAGCCCTTAAAATCATTCAAAAACTATGCAAACAATCTAAGCTAAAATCACTTCCTACCGTTTGCAACTCCCTGACAACGACGCCAAAATGTTGTGTTGCTTATATGATTAGTATAATGCACACATTAATTATCAATCTAGGATTCGTAATCAATAGAGTTACAAGACACCAGTAAGAGAGGTAATTCTAATGTCACGAGTATAGAACTAATCTAGATTATGCATGTTGGGAATAAAGCAAATTGTTAAACTAAAACACACTTTGGTTGTCTTTCACAGAGGGGCTATATACTCCATTGTGGCACATGCAAGTATGAGATGGATTCCTCTGACAGATCAACTCTGTTATTTGACCCAATAAGCTAATTATGTAATCACACTCTGAAAAAGGAAATCACACATCAATCATCAAGGCATAGCATGGGTAGTTCAGTAGCCAGTATATTGGGTATGTTGTGGTTCACAATAATCTATTGTGAACTTCACTAGTTCTTTTCTAGTATGTTTGACTATTGCTACCAATGTCTATGTTCACTAAGAGAAATCAAATTCATAAAAACAGAAACAGGGCATATGCAAAAACAAAGTAAGTAAATATCTTAAGCAATTATATGATCAAAATCCTAAACTGAACTATACTGCTAACATTTGAAACTGTTAGAGGTGATGAATTAAATTGAGAAATCAAAGCTACAACTAGTCTAAAAGTTACACTATCAAAATCAACTACTAACACTAATCTACAAGAATGCTGACCTCTGTTGGGAAGTGGGCCATTGCCGCTTCAACATGTCAGCGATTGGAGTCTACAGTAAGTTAGTCTTTGATTAACAATCACTCTTACTCAGATCTCAAAACATGAAATTAGATTATGCTACCAACTCAATTTGCATCCATTCATTAATAATCAAGACATGGAAATAAATGAAACTCTTCTATTAAACTCAAACCCAAGATATGTTCTACAATATGCAATACTTATTTGACATATTGTGCTATCTATGATCTCTATGTTCTCCTTAGCCACCATCCTTGCCACGACTATTTAAACAGTCTCAGTCGTGAAACACAGGGACGTGAAATCTTTAGCATATCAGTCATTGTCAAATTTACACACTCGGTTACATATTTTAAGCTTCATCCTCATGACACGAAGTGCATGAGGATGAACCAATAATCAAACTAGCTCAATATAGTCTTGCTAGAAACTTTGATGTTCTAATAAACAGTCAAAAAATATCTCAGGCACAATCTGGAGCTTAACTTGGCATACTCTATTTCCTCTACTAATACTGGATCATAACAGGAAATACATGGAGGATAGTACCGGATCCGAACAACATGCAATTAGTTGGTACCAGACTAAAACAGGTTGCGGGTGTTGGTACTGGATCACGGCAATGAGTGATATGCGGGTACCATATCTGAACAGGAGGTGCACTTGGTACGATATGGCTTGGCTAACATAAGAGTGTCGGACTTGTCCAAAGGTCAAAGGCTACATATAGCAATTTCAACATTAGCACATGAAATATTTAATCTCCTAACTTAATAAACCACAAAATGCATGAATTCAAATATACTTTCCCTAATGAACTTATAAGTGATTGGAGATAGTGTTCTTTTTCATTTATCCAAGATTAGGTAAGCCAAAAAGGTGTAAATGAGGAGTATAATATGGTGATGGGAATGTCAATTTAGAGGCTCAACAGTCGTTATTGCCACGTTCACGTCTCTCTTTCCACGTTGTCGTCTCTCTTTCCACGTTGTCATTTCTCTTTCCACATTTGGAACATACCCATCTCTCTTGGCACATTTTTGATATAGTCGTCTCTCTTGCCATGTTTGTAAAATAGTTCTCGTGGTTGCGATGTTGTGGAAACTAGTTTTTTCCCCTCCAATGGTCACCTAGTATTTTGACCAAGTCGACTTTGATTTGCTCAATGATCATTGAAATTGCGACATTATAAAAACTATAAATATGTTTCATTTTACAGATGTTGCAACAAGTTTTCTATAATAACGACACTTCAAAAAGGGTTTATGAGCTTCCACCTTCGCATGGTTGACCTTGTTTCGTAGAGAATAAATTATTCTCGAAACCAAGACAAGTTCATTCATTCATCTTTATACTCAAAGATCACTACAGGCCCATTCTATATACCATCTCATCTCATCCTCGTTTCATTTTAATTTTTTGATTGGCTGAATTTTAAAGCAAACAACTATTAAAAGACATTGTACTAGGGCTAGAGTACATGAAGGGAAATGGTGACCTTTGAATGGGGCCAACATTGAAATTTTTTCAAAATGTTTTTGTATGACATCATACATCCTTAAGTCTTGAAACCCTCCCATACAATCAAGGCATGTGTCTATTCTAACCATGTCAAATTTTGATGCACATAGGAACATATTGAAGAAATTTCAATGTTGTCCCCATTCACTAATCACTATGTGGGATCAGTGCATGACATTTTTGGTGGTTGAATTAGAAGTTCCATGACATTTCAAGAGAGTTCCAAAAAATATTCTACATATGGAAACAACGACATTTGAAAATGAGACACCCATTATGAAAGTTGTTTCAAACATGGATGATCTCATAGATTATGTGGTCGGGACATCATACATCCTTGAGTCTTGAAACCCTCCAATACCGTCAAGTCATGTGTCTAGTCTAACCATGTCAAATTTGATGCATACATGCACATATTGAATAAATTTCAATGTTGGCCCTATTCACTAGTGCTCACTATGCAGGGTCGGTGCATGACATTTGTGGTGGTTGAATTGGAAGCTCCATGACATTTCAAGAGAGTTCCAACAAAGATTCTACAGATGGAAACAATGACATTTGAAAAATATGAGACGCCCCATTATGAATGTTGTTGCAAACATGAACGATATCAAATATTATGTGGTCCAGACATCAAACATCCTTGAGTCTTAAAACCCTCCCATACTGTCAAGGAATGTTTCTAGTATAACGATGTCAAATTTCGATGCATACAGGAACATATTGAAGAAATTTCAATGTTGGCCCCATTCACTAGCGCTCACTATGTGTGGTCGGTGTATGACATTTGTGGTGGTTGAATTGGAAGTTACATGACATGTCAAGAAAGTTCCAACAAATATTCTACGGATGGAAACAACGACATTTGACAAATATGAGACGCCCCATTATGAACGTTGTTGCAAACATGGACAATCTCAAATATTATGTGGTCAGGACATCAACCATTCTTGAGTCTTGAATCCCTCCCATACCATCAAGGCATGTGTCTAGTCTAACCATGTAAAATTTCGATGCATAAAGGCACATATTTGGCCCCATTCACTAGTGCTCATTATGTGGGGTTGGTGCATGACATTTGCGGTGGTTTAATTGGAAGTTCCATGACATTTCAAGACAATTCCAACAAAGATTGTATAGATGGAAACAATGTCATTTGAAAAATATGAGATGCCCCATTATGAACGTTGTTTCAAACATCGACGATATCAAATATTATGTGGTTAGGACATAAAACATTGTTGAGTCTTGAAAACCTTCCATACCATCAAGGCATGTGTCTAGTATAACCATGTCAAATTTTGATGCATACAGGCACATATTGAAGAAATTTCAACGCTAGCCCCATTCACTAGTGATCACTATGTGGGGTCAGTGCATGACATTTGTGGTGGTTGAATTGGAAGTTCCATGACATTTCAAGAGAGTTTCAACAAATATTCTACGGATGGAAACAACAACATTTGAAAAATATGAGACGCCCCATTATGAACATTGTTGCAAACATGGATGATCTAAGAGATTATGTGACTGGGACATCAAACATCCTTTATTCTTCAAACCCTCCCATACTTTCAAGGCATGTGTCTAGTCTAACCATGTCAAATTTCAATTCATACAGGAACATATTGAAAAAACTTCAATGTTGGCCCCATTCACTAGTGCTCACTATGCGGGGTCTGTGCATGACATTTGTGGTGGTTGAATTGGAAATTCCATGACATTTCAAGATAGTTTCAATCAAGATTATACGAATGGAAAAAATGGCATTTGAAAAATATGAGACGCCCTATTATGAACATTTTTGCAAACATGGACGATCTCAAATATTATATGCTCGAGACATAAAACATCCTTGAGTCTTGAAACCATCCCATACCATCAAGGCATTTGTCTAGTCTAACCATGTCAAATTTTGATGCATACAGGCACATATTGAAGAAATTTCAACGTTGGCCCATTCACTAGTGCTCACTATGCAGAGTCGGTGCATGACATTTGTGGTGGTTGAATTGGAAGTTCCATGATATTTCAAGAGAGTTCCAACAAACATTCCATGGATGGAAACAACAACATTTGACAAATATGAGATGCCCCATTATGAACGTTGTTGCAAACATGGATGATCTCAAAGATTATGTGGTCGGGACATCAAACATCCTTGAGTCTTGAAACCCTCCCATAACATCATGTGTCTAGTCTAACCATGTCAAATTTTGATGCATGCAGGCACATATTGAATAAATTTCAACATTGGCCCCATTTACTACTGCTCTATATGCGGGGTTGGTGCATGACATTTGTGGTGGTTGAATTGGAAATTCCATGACATTTCAAGAGATTTCCAACAACGATTCTTCAGATGGAAACAATGACATTTGAAAAATATGAGACACCCCATTATGAACATTGTTGCAAACATGGACAATCTCAAAGATTATGTGTTCATAACATCAAACATCCTTGAGTCTTGAAACCCTCCCACATCATCAAGGCATGTGTCTAGTATAACCATGTCAAATTTTGATGCATACAGGCACATATTGAAGAAATTTCAATGTTGGCCCCATTCACTATTTCTCATTATGTGGGGTTGGTGCATGACATTTGTGATGGTTGAATTGGAAGTTCCATGACATTTCAAGAGAATTCCAACAAAGATTCTATGGATGGAAGCAACGACATTTGAAAAATATGAGATGCCCCATTATGAACATTGTTGCAAACATGGACGATCTCAAAGATTATGTGGTCGGGACATCAAACATCCTTGAGTCTTGAAACCCTCCCATACCGTCAAGGCATGTGTCTAATCTAACCATTTCAAATTTCAATGCATACAAGTACATATTGAAGAAATTTCAGCGTTGGCCCCATTCACTAGTGCTCACTATGTGGGGTCAGTGCATGACATTTGTGGTGGTTGAATTGGAAGTTCCATGACATTTCAAAGAGTTCCAAAAACGTTTTTATGGATGGAAACAACAACATTTGAAAAATATGAGACGCCAGATTATGAATGTTGTTGCAAACATGGATGATATCAAATATTATGTGGTCGGGACATCAAACATCCTTGACTCTTGAAACCCACCCATACTGTCAAGGCATGTGTCTAGTCTAACCATGTAAAATTTCGATGCAGACAGGCACATATTGAATAAATTTCAACGTTAGCCACATTCACTAGTGCTCACTATGCAAGGTCGGTGCATCACATTTGTGGTGGTTGAACTAGAAGTTCCATTACATTTCAAGAGAGTTCCAACATTATTCTATGGATGTAAACAATGACATTTGACAAATTTGAGACACCCCATTATGAATGTTGTTTCAAACATGGACGATCTCAAATATTATGTGGTCAGGACATCAAATATCCTTGAGTCTTGAAACCCTCCCATACTGTCAAGGCATGTGTCCAGTCTAACCATGTCAAAATTCAATGCATATAGGCACATATTGAAGAAATTTCAATGTTGGCCCCATTCACTAGAGCTCACTATGCGGGGTCGGTGCATGACATTTGTGGAATTTTGATGACATTTCAAGTGTGTTCCAATAAAGGTTATACGGATAGAAACAACGACATTTGATAAATATAAGACGCCCCATTGTGAACGTTGTTGCAACCACAGACGATATCGATGATTATGTGGTTGGGACATCAAACATCCTCCAGTGTTGAAGACCTCCCATACCATCAAGGCATGTGTCTAGTCTAACCATGTCAAAGTTCGATCCATACAGGAACATATTGAAGACATTTCAATGTTGGCCCCATTCACTAGTGCTCACTATGTGGGGTTGGTGTATGACATTTGTGGTGGTTGAATTGGAAGTTCCATTACATTTCAAGAGAATTCCAACAAATATTATGTGGTCGGGACATCAAACATCCTTGAGTCTTGAAACCCTCTAATACCATCAAGAAATTTCAATGCTGGCCCCATTCGCTAGTGCTCACTATGTGGAGTCAGTGCATGACATTTGTTGTGGTTGAATTAGAAGTTCCATGACAATTCAAGAGAGCTCTAACAAAGATTTTACGGATGGAAACAATGACATTTGACAAATATGAGATGCCCCATTATGAATGTTGTTGCAAACATGAATGATCTCAAAGATTATGTGGTCGGGACATAAAACATCCTTGAGTCTTGAAACCCTCCCATGCCGTCAACGCATGTGTCTAGTCTAACCATGTCAAATTTCGATGCATACAGGCACATATTGAAGAAATTTCAATGTTGGCCCCATTCACTAGTTCTCACATTTGTTGGGCCCGTGATATGATTGATTTCATGACGTTAATTAGATCCTTTTTGTCGAACATGTGTATGCGTTTTCCTATTTTGAAGAGTTTTTGAAGAGATTTTGTGTCAAATCACTATGATCCACACCAGGTATGCATAACTCATTTTCTATGATGATCTTGAGTGTAATTCAATATGTTTTTCTATTTCCAGGAATCTAATTCACATTTTTTTGTGTCATAGGGAAAAATCACAGCTTGTTTTTGCTTCTGGCCCTCAGTCCGGTACTCCATCCGTCATTCAGTCTAGTACTCCATCTGGCACTCTATCCTGCACAAAAACGATGGGCGATTTGGAAATTATGGTATTGGAAACTAGTGATGGACGAATCAAAGACATGGGTTTTTCCCGTGCTCGTGGCCTCCAGCTATTGAACTCTTAACAACTCGATTTGGGTTGTTATGTGGGGCGATTATTGGCTCGCCTCTTTTCTAGAAGCCACGAGCAGTTAGGGAATATTAAATGTAATTTACTGTATTTAGAGAGGATCGACCCTCTAGTGGTCGACCTCTCAACCTATAAATATTATAAATTCCACCTCAATGGTCAAACAATAGTTAAGAAGAAGTTCAGGAATAGAGAGTTAGAGAGAAAGACAATTTTTATTGTTATTTTTCCATAATTGTGTAAAACCTGTGTTTTTAGTTTTAATGGTGAAATCGCTTTGTTGAAGTTCATGGTGTGCATTTGAAGAGTGACCACGACTTTCTGGGGGGGGCACCAACAATATAGGTAACTATCCTATGTATTTACTTGTGAATTAAATAGCGTAGATGTCTTTTTATTTCTTTTCCTGTACATGATTTGTCATCTTGTTTTCTCACTATATAAATTGTTGTTATAGTTTAATTGTGTTAGTTTCCTTTTGCAAGTTAATATGAAGGATCTTGTTAGTATGCAATGACTTCTTAGTTAGTATAAATAAGCTTAAGCTTAAGCCACTAACCCCTGTGTGATTAAATAATAGACTAGAATTTATGTATGCTGAAATAGATTAGTTAGAGTTTAAAACAGAGTTTTAATGCATGCTTTCTTTAATAGGTCTTTGGTGGATGGATAGTGTTAGTTTTAGTTTTTATTTTCAGATTGTTTATTTAATTGTTGTTTAGTTTTTCTTATTTAGTTTTCGGTTAGCTTTCCCATTTCATTTCTTATAATATGCTGAAATAGTGTTTAATTTATGTTTATGAGTATTTCCTCTTTTTGCAATTTGAATTATTAAATAGAACTAGTTTAGTTTACTTCATGCAATTTCTTTCTTAGATCTAGATTGAAATTTCAATTCGTAGTTAATTATTGAGTTTAGTGTAGTATGAATTTTCTTCATTAGCCTAGAATTCAATTGAATTTATTAGAATAGTCTCTTTATACTGTTGATGATTAATGCATAATTAAATAATCACATGGATATGCAGGATAGTTAATGTTGTTTTCATAATGGATAAAGTCTCATCGGATTGCCTAATTCACACTTTTCACTTTTCTATTTGAAGTCAATATCGAATTTATCCCTCTTGAATTATCTTTCATTATAATATGTCATCATGATATTATAAGACACTGGAGACATTCACATAACCAACAACACTATATTTGAGTTTTTCTTGCTTTCATAGATTAGAAGTTAACTTCCTTTCTTTTGTAAGGTAATTAGTCTTCTTTCTTTGGTAGATTATAGAGTAATTTGCTTATCATAGATTAAAGATTAGTTGTTAATTCCTCTTGCTTTCAATTAAGTATATTTCCTTTCATAAATTAGAAGTAGTTGTGAAGATTCAATTTAAGAATAGAGTTGATTTGCTTCTTAGCTTAATTAGTTGCTTATGGAGTAATCTTAGTTAGTTTACTTGCTATAGAAGTTATCATAGGTTAGTTAGTTGTTTACTTGCTTGTTTACTTGCTTTAATAGAGTAGTTGCTTGCTTGTCTATTTTGCTTTGATGGGGTAGTTACTTGTCTATTTATTTGCTTTCATAGAATAGTTGTTTATTGAATTTGAGTAGGTTAATTGAAGTAGTTTGTTGTTGTTATTGCTTATTAGGTAGATAGTTTGCCTTTGTTTATTGTCATGATTAAGTTTTTTTTTTAAGTAGGGTTTTCATTTTCTTTATTAGGACTATCCATCGATCCTTTGTTCAAAAGTTACTTAGGTTGCATTGTTTAAGTTTCTTAGTAGGGTTTGATCATTAGTAGTCTTTTCTTGAGTAGATTAGCCCTTCAATATCATGTTTACTTAGATAGAATATACTACCAGCCTTTCTACCTTGGCATATATATTACTACAAATCTAAGTTTACTTACCCCAGGTTGACAATTTAATTGAGGGATTTTAGTGTGTTTTTAGTGCATATAGAAAAACCATCAACATTTTTGGTGGTTGAATTAGAAGTTCAATGAAATTTCAAGAGAGTTCCAACAAAGATTCTACTGATGGAAACAACGACATTTGACAAATATGAGACACCCCATTATGAACATTGTTGCAAACCTGAACGCTCTCAAAGATTATGTAACTGGGACATCAAACATCATTGAGTCTTGAAACCCTCCCATACCATCAAGGCATGTTTCTAGTCTAACCATGTCAAATTTCAATGCATACAAGCACATATTGAAGAAATTTCAACATTGCCTCCATTCACTAGTGCTCACTATGCAGGGTTGGTGCATGAAATTTGTGGGGGTTGAATTGGAAGTTCCATGAAAGTTAAAGGAAGTTCCATGAAAGTTAAAGAGAGTTCCAACAAAGATTCTACGGATGGAAACAACGACATTTGAAAATATGTGACAACACATTATCAACGTTGCTGAAAACATCAACGATATCAAAGATTATGTGGACGAGACATCAAACATCCCTAAGTCTTGAAACCCTCCCATATCGTCAAGGCATGTGTCTAGTCTAACCATGTAAAATTTCGATGCATACAGGCACATATTGAAGAAATTTCAACGTTTGCCCCATTCACTAGTGCTCACTATGAGGGGTAGGTGCATGATATTTTTGGTGGTTGAATTGGAAGTTCCATTACATTTCAAGAGAGTTCCAACAAAGATTCTACAGATGTAAACACCGACATTTGAAAAATATGAGGTGCCCCATTATGAATGTTGTTGAAAACATGGACGATCTCAAAGACTATGTGGTCGGGACATCAAACATCCTTGAGACTTGAAACCCTCCCATACCGTCAAGGCATGTTTCTAGTCTAACCATGTCAAATTTCAATGCATACAGGAACATATTGAAGAAATTTCAATTTTGGCCCCATTCACTAGTTCTCACTATGCGCAGTCGGTGGATGACATTTTTGGTGGTTGAATTGGAAGTTCCATGACATTTCAAGAGAGTGTCAACAAAGATTCTATGAATGGAAACAATGACATTTGACAAATATGAGACTCTCCATTATAAAAATTGTTTCAAACATGGACAATCTCAAAGCTTATGTGGTCGGGACATCAAACATCCTTGATTCTTGAGCCCTCCCATACTGTCAAGGCATGTGTCTAGTCTAACCACGTCAAATTTCGATGCATATAGGCACATATTGAAGAAATTTCAACATTGGCCCCATTCACTAGTTCTCACTATGTGGGGTTGGTGCATGACATTTGTGGTGGTTGAATTGGAAGTTCCATGACATTTCAAGAGAATTCCAACAAATATTCTATAGATGGAAACAACGAGATTTGAAAAATATGAGACACGCCATTATGAAGTTTGTTGGAAACATAGATGATCTCAAAGATTATGTGGTTGGCACAACAAATATCCTTGAGTCTTGAAACCCTCCCATAACATCAAGGCATGTGTCTAGTCTAACCATGTCAAATTTTGATGCATACAGGCACATATTGAATAAATTTCATCATTGGCCCCATTCCCTAGTGCTCACTATGTGGGGTCAGTGCATGATATTTGTGGTGGTTGAATTGGAATTTCCATGACATTTCAAGAGAGTTTCAACAAATATTGTATGGATGGAAACAATGACATTTGAAAAATATGATACGCCCCATTATGAACGTTGTTGAAAACATGGACGATCTCAAAGATTATGTGGTTGGCACATCAAACATCCTTGAGTTTTGAAACCCTCCCATACCATCAAGGCATGTGTCTAGTCTAACCATGTCAAATTTCTATGCATATAGGCACATATTGAAAAACTTTGAACAATGGCCCCATTCACTAGTGCTCACTATGTGGGGTCAGTGCATGACATTTGTGGTGGTTGAATTGGAAGTTCCATGACATTTGAAGAGAGTTCCAACAAAGATTCTACAGATGGAAACAACGACATTTGAAAAATATGAGATGCCCCATTATGAACATTTTTGCAAACATCGACGATCTCAAATATTATGTGGCTGGGACATCAAACATCCTTGAGTCTTGAAACCCTCACATACTGTCAAGGCGTGTGTCTAGTCTAACCATGTCAAATTTCGATGCATATAGGCACATATTGAATAAATTTCAACGTTAGCCCCATTCACTAGTGCTCACTATGCAGTGTCATTGCATGACATTTGTGGTGGTTGAATTGGAAGTTCCATGACATTTCAATAGAGTTCCAACAAAGATTCTACGGATCGAAACAATGACATTTGAAAAATATGAGACGCCCCTTTATGAACGTCATTGAAAACATGGATAATCTCAAAGATTATGTGGCGAGGACATCAAACATCCTTGAGTCTTGAAACCCTCAAATACCATCAAGGCATGTGTCTAGTCCAACCATGTCAAATTTTGATGCATACAAGCACATATTGAATGAATTTTAAAGTTTCCCCCATTCACTAGTGCTCACTATGCAGGGTCGATGCATGACATTTGTAGTGGTTGAATTGGAAGTTCCATGACATTTCAAGAGAGTTCCAACAAAAATTTTGTTAGCACCGGAAATCACCTATGGATTGCTGCAAAGGTAAGCCTGATACCCATCAGTTTTATGTCACAATGAATATTTCAAAGGCAGTCTAATGGATGCAGACTCGGGATGGTATTATTTAACTCAGAAAATTGGGTTGGCATGCATAGGCAAGTGAGTTCTTGATCTAAATCTAGTCAGTAATTTGTAGTATGGTGGTGAGTAGGGGGAAGAGTTTAAGGAGAATGAAATGGTCTGCTATGGACATCTTGTCTTCCAGCTACTTGAGGAGGAAAAATTCCAAATACAGTATCCTCTTTGAATTCAGAACTTCAAGAAACTGAGACTTCTATAACAGTATTGCAATCAAACATACATTACAATACAGTCACAACAACCCAACTAGATCCTCCATGCCCGAGATCTCAGTATCAGAGGGAAAGGAGGACACAAGAAACTGATTAAAATTAGTGCAATGCCATCACATTTAAGGTGTTACATATGCATTCCTTCTAGTAGACTGTGCGTGCAGTCTTTGGTCAGAAGCAGACTCTGCCAGATGCAATCATGCTTCAAAACGGGTCTGCGGATGAGTGGACTAATTGATGGTCCTTTCCTGAGCTTTCCACTTATGGTGGAAACGATTTTCAACCACCATCACCTACTTAAATAACTACTTCCTCAGGATCAGAGAGTTCCAAGTCAACTCTACATCTGAGGGACATGGCAGTTTTCCATTGGCGGTTAACTACTTCGTTGGGCCACTACAAGGGAACACAGTTGGCAAACGCGGGTGAGGATCTAGCGGTGACTATGGTGTGATCGATGTGGAGGTGAGACGAGAGATGACCATGTGGACAAACATGGCTGATGGAAGGTGACCGGGAAAGTATGGGTGGTGAAAAGCATGGGTACTGCATTGGGAAAGGTCAGAGGTGAAGTGGCACAGGGTGATGATGTGGGGGCATAGGAAAGGTTGTAGCAGTAGGTGGGATGGGGACCATTTTCCTATATGGGGGTGAGCAATAGAACACTTGACAGGAGATGATAGGTGGGGGATATAAGGGGACATGGATGAAGAGAGGGCAATGTGATGGGTGGAAGAGAGAGATGGAGCGGAGGACAGATGGCAATAGGAGAAAGAAGCGGTAAGTGGGTTATTCCATGGGGGGTGGTGCTAAGCAGTTTGGAGCCGGGGGGGGGGGGGGTCTGAAATGACAAGGAAGTGCCATGATAACTATCATCCTGATGAGGAAACCTCTTTTATGAACCCCCCCACCCCCCTTC